>JBBPJT010000475.1:0-19458 GCA_038088895.1 Xerocomus potaroensis
GGGCAATACGATACGTGTCGAGTCCTCTTCGACGTATACCTGAGAGAAGGTCAATGCTGCAAAACCAAAGCAATCTAGACTCCCACAAGTAATGATTCCATCAACGAAGCGAAAATGACAGGTAAATGAATGCTCTTGACCTCTTCATCTTGCATGGGGAGGGAACGGAGCAGGAACAGTGTGAGACTGATAGCCTGACAACATTATCAGTAGCAAGGAGTAAACCTATCTCCATGACTTACTTCTAGCTGTTGTTCACTGGAATTGATAGCATTTAATATCGCTTTAAGCAAATGTTTCCAGAGTATGGTGGGCTCCACAGCCTCCAGCATGGTACTCGCAGTCATAGTAATCTGGAACCACCCGACATCAATAAAGATAAAAAGTTTAAGTAAACACCATACGTCTTCTCTCGTCTCCGATTCCATAGTCAAGTACCGGCGGAGGGCTTTGAGAGCATCATATATCAAGGCTTCAGTCAGGGGGTAACCAATCTCCCATTTGTCGAGAAGGGAAATAAAAATCTTGAAGGGACGCGACTCAGAGTACTCCCCAGAGGGACTAAACATCTCGCTCTGGTGTATCGAGTAAGACCCGCCACTAAATAAACGGACCTCTTACCTTCAATGTAGCGCTCAACAGCTGTAATGAGTGTTGCTGTAGATACGCGGATTGAACGTCACTCTTTTCATCCGGTCCTAATAACCATGTATATAACCGTCTGTTTAACGACAAGTCACGCCTCAGGACGACGCCAACGGCTGCCTTCATAAGTATTGAAGCATCTTCCGGTTTCGCACGTTTAATGGCTGCGCTATCAACCCGCATGGTCTGCAGTAGCATATCCAAGGCACTCCTGCGGACCAAAAGGTTATCATCTTCCAGTGCAGCTGCGAAAGCTCTGATCATCAAACCAACGTCACGCCCGACGATCAACGTAATGTCTGAAATGATTCTATTAACAGAAAACAATGCACTCATCATTGCTCACCTTCGTCAGCATGTAATCGTGGCAGGCGTCGCGACAAAAAGTTGAGAGCTGTACCCCGGGCGGACGGCATTGTGATCAAAACAAGCCATAGGTTCTGCATAAAGAACACAGGTGATACTGTGCCAGATAATCGGTCCAAGAGACCTAACACCTATTCATAATGCAGTTATACTTTGCACGGGTTGGCAAGAATGCTCATACCTTGTCGAAAAATTCACCGGTTTCCTCCTCGAGCCCGGGAAGTAAGGCGAGGATGAACGACTTCATCACGGGCCGCAGATCATGCTGAAGGGGCAGGTAGTATGTGTCGTAAATGTTGAGTAGCGTGGGCTGGCCAACCCATGAGTAGGATGCCAGGCGCAGAGGTAAAAATCTGATCAAACCTTGACTGACGTGGAGGCGTATTCAAAGAACGGAAACAACCCTGATGACCAGAGCGGAAGGTCACGTTTCAACCCCTCAGTCTAGCGCCACCTAATCAGGATATATGCGCTTATTCCTGTATCGAGTCACTTACACCAAGGACTGAAAGGATGTGAGTGTATACATCAAGAGCCCGTTGATGTACGCCAGTGGGCAGGGCAGGGTTCAGGCACTGCGAGAGACGTTTGGCGACAATGAGTTTGTGCGGAATCTCCTTGAACTGGAGATAGGATTGGAAGGTCTGCCACGAGCAGTTAGTGATATTCGATGTATTACCTGGGTACATACCTTGAGTAATTGCTTCAAGAACGCTATACAGTCTGCCCACTCATGTACATTGTCAAAGGCATTCAAGCACTTTTCGACCTGTTGTGTATACTTTTTGTATTTCGGGTCAGATGAGTAGGAATGTTGAACGGCCGCTGCACGGATGTCATCATCCAAAGAATCGCCGGCTTCAAGGATGGAAGCTCACCCCGCTGAGCAGCTTTAGTGGATGTCTGTGCAGGTGTTTTTCGGTCTGCTTCTTTGACCTGGGCGGTCTTTGCAGACATTTAGGTGTCTCGAGCAAGGCGAGATCACAAACGTTGCGGAGGACGACGCGGACTGCGAGGTCGTACTTGGCTTGAATTAGCAGTAGTCACACACGTGACTCATTTAACCCAAATAGCAAGTAGCCCTGTTTGACCCAACCGAGTCCCTTCACTCCGTTCCACCACTCCTTCGCGGCCATCATCGCTCTGTCCTGCGTCTGCACTCGCTCTACTCCAAGCCATGTCCCTTCCATACACTTTATCACCAATGATCTCCTCCTAGATGAATAGTAGGCTGTACCAGGACACTCGCATACGACAGCATCAGGGGCTGCTACTACTTCCAGACCCGCGATCACTACCCCTCGCCCATCAGGGAGGGCCGCTGGTATCGTCAGGCTACGCTGATGGCCGATAGCGCGTTCAAGTCGCGTAATATCGGGCGCCGTTTGAGTTGTAAAATCGATCATCGAGTCTTTGGCGGTGATGAGAGGTGCATGAACTGTGGCTGATGTCACAGCCTCTTGTGGCCTACTTTGGGCCTGCCATTTCCAACCCCATGAGCTTTCTTCGTGATCAAACCGAACCAGGGTACTACCTGTCCAGAAAGCATGTCACGTAGGACTTTGACCAGAAGCGCTCCACCTGATGTAGCAAGGATGTCTTGCATGTGGAGGAAATCGGCATCCTCAGGTATGTGCTGTCCGAGTATATGTTGTGACGTCCCAACTCATTGGCACCGGCCACTCACCATCCGTTCAACAGCCCAAACACCACCCGCATCCACTAGCTTACCCGCCTTTCGGCTCACCTCGCCCATCTCGATGATGCATACACCCGTTTCTCGTTCGCCGGCCATCAATGCGCGTTGGATTGGTGCGGGTCCACGATACGCCGGAAGCAGACTTGGGTGCACATTCAACCGCTGAGTACCAGGAAATAGACTTAGGGCAGATGCTGGAAGGATGCGACCAAAGGAGGCAGTGATAAGAAGGTGGGAGGCATTATGGAAGCTTGAACCGTCCTCATGTGGAATAAAAGGCCGCGGAGGCTGCCATTTGGAGATTATTCTGCGTGTACGTGAATGAATGAAAGATGTCAAACTTACCAACCACTTTTTGAATGCGGTCTTGTCTTCCGGAACCGTATGCACTGGGACTCCCAACATCGTCCCAACCGTCTTGAGCGGTGCTGTGATCAGTAAGGCCTGAGACTACAAAGAACAAGGTAGCGAACGCGAACTCACATACGTCCAATCGCGAACGTCTGCGACCAGTCCTTACATCAGGGTTTGTAACTATATGAAGGCTTCCCCAGACGTCTGTTCATACGAAACGTCAGTGGTCCGACAACCTGAGCACGCGCATACACAGTCCTCCGTCTCACAAGTCTCTTTTGTGTTTGAGACTCACCTTTGGCACTGTAGACTTCTTTGAACACCGTACAAGAGAACAAGTCGCGTCCAAAGAAAAGAATTTTGAATGGCTCTTTCGTGAATGGTTGCGCATCCTGCCGGGACGAAAACAGTCGTGAAACTGTGTTGAGATCGTGTCGAATACCACGGAGCCGAAAAGCTCGCGCTCGTGCCGGTCTAGTTACACCCTTGAAGCATGTATCCACTAAAGTTCTGTTGCATGAGAGTGCTTGGGAAGCCGCTGAAACGAGATGGCTATGACAAAGTAGCATGCCCGCGCGAGATGGCTTCCGGTAGGCTGTTCCCTCGCAAGACAACGGTATGCGCAAGGAAATTCTAGCAATTGTATGGAGTCCAGAGGTGTGATTCGAATGGTAAAGTACGCTAATAAGTTAAGAAACATAACTGCAAGAAAGTAACCAAGGATATGATACCGCGTATAATCAAGTTGGCAATGATGCACGAATGAAAGTAGAAACAACAAAGACAAAAGCCAATCTATGATACCGTAGATACACTGGGAGGTTCCCGAATGACGATCTCAGAGTCGTCGCCAGCCTCAGATGCAGGTCCTGTTATAATATTGCGCATCTTGGTGGGAGCCTTGGTGGTATGTGGTTCTTGAACTATGGATCCCGAACGAGAGGGTGCTGCCGATATCCCTGCAGAGCCACGAGCCGCTTTAGACTTGCCAGATTTGCCTAGTACAGGCGCAGATATAGAAGTGACAGATTTCGGGATAGCAACTTTGTCTGCATCTGCGGCCTTGGGGTTGGGAGCTGCTGAGGCCATCGCTGCAGTGGTGGCAAAATCCGATTCCTTGTCTCCAACCCACGAGCGAGCAAACCAACGACCACCTGCAATACCTCTAATCTCTCTATTTGCAATCCTCCACTGACGAACTTTAGCACCACTTCGGTCCAAAGGTTGCATAGTCGCAAACCCCGTTCCGATTTTCGGAGGTGGCTGAACTGGGAAAGGTTTTGAGGGGAGGGGATATACTGGTAAAGGAAGGGGTGCGGTCTCTCCTGGTTGCTCTGGTACAGGGGGCGGGGGCGGTTCGACTTCCTCTGGTTCGGGCGAAGGGAGGCGTGAAACAGGGAATGGCGAAGACGGGGCTGTGATTGTGTGTGCTAGCAAAAAGAAAATGAGGACGGGTGAGAGACAACATAAACATTACTCACTTTCACTCATCGGGGTGTCCTCGACTGGTGGAACTACTAAAGCCTTGGGTCCCCTGCAGGCAAGAGTTGTCAGAATAATCCCCTGGTAGGACTAAATAGCAACATACTTTGGGGGCACTTTGATTTTGGGTTTGGGTGGTACAGTTGTTTTGCGGGGGGCGGCCTTTTTCTTTGGTGGTGGTTTCTCGGGCACAGTAACTACACTGACGGCCTGCTCATTGTCGTTATCTGGTGGTTCCCGTGGTTCTATTAGCAATGATAGATGAGTCTCGTGGGCAACGACGTAAAGAACAAGGAGAGAAGGCTCGCCATCGGGCTTCTTGTCCTCCTTATCCTGTTTGTCGATCTTGCGGGGACGTGATGGCTTCTTTGGTGGTGCTTTGCGCTTCGTTCCCGCTGATACAGAGATGGACGGGGCTGGTTCATCATCATCGATCAGCTGGTCCTCTTCCTCTTCCTCGTCTACCTCTTCTTCGCTTTGGGGTCGCGAAGGTTGGTTCTGTAGTGCACTCTTCCGTACCGCAGTGGGAACGCTCGGAGACGACGATTTCCCTGAACCCTTCTTGTCGTTCAATAGTAACTTGACTCTAGGCTTTGAGCCCCGGGAGGGTGGCGGGGTGCTCTCTTCTCGCAGAGTCGAGATCTGGGGAGCGTCCATGTCAACGTCGTCGTTCATGATGACTGGGAGATGTTTGGGCAGGCTTGGAGAAAGAAAGCGGGACCAACCCGAGTCGTTTGAGTCCGTGTGACCTGCGGCGGGTTCTAATCGTTGTGTTGTTGTCGTTGAATACTTTCCTTCCACAGTCCGCATCATCTAAGATTGTCATTTCATTTTTTTTTCTCACAGATGGTGGACGCGGTTAAGGACATAACAATGATATAAACTTCAGCAAGACAACTATTGCAGATATTCGGGCTCACAACGCTACGGGATTACTTTGCCAGCTCGAAGCTCAAAGACATCCCCGACTACTTAGCTGACTTTGCTTAGTCAGCCAAGAACCGACTTGCTCCGTCAATTCTGCACTTGACTTGAGTGACCGTCGTTTGCAGGTAAGTCGGTTCAGACGACTTCTGACTACAAGAACGCGGGCTCATTCTCAGCCAGCCATTCAACGCTGAAATTTTCTCTTCTTTCCTTCACCAAACCAGTCCTTCCGAGTCTGTCAATGTCGTCGACGCTGAACGTGTGTCACAACTTGCCTTTCAGCCTCAGACAGTGGCTAACATTTTCGTGTCACCTATACATCGTGATAGGTTGCCCGTTATACCGCTTTGGCGTCAGGCATCTTCTATGGCATCTATCACCACCGTTCCCTGCAAAAAGCTCATGATCAAGAGAAGGAACACCACGCGATCCACCGCCGCGAACAACTAATAGCCCAGGCCAAGGATGCATGGCGTCAAAAGAGGGAGAGCAGTGCTAAGGCTGATGATGGTAAGTTACACCTTCACCCATGGATGCCGTGACGTCGCGAGTTCCCTCTTGCATTCTTACCCTCTCTTGTCCACATCTCTGGTGCTTCTGCTACAGTGATAACAGACCCCGAAAATCCAAGTTTTGATTTGGAGAAACTGGTCGCTAGATGGGAAAAAGAGTATCAATAAAATTTTCATCTCGTCTTTTCAACTATACCTTGCTAGAGAACACCTTTTGTTGAGCAAGGTCGAGAGCGGTTACTTTGCTAAAGGCACTAGATACGCGCCGTTGACTGTCTATACAGTAAAGTCGCAAGAACACGAACATTTGATGTTTGTGACGAAAGTGCTTCATCTTGACGTGACGCGTCTTTTCCTGACTAAAAAAGCCCTATCCTCGAAGTACTCGTTTACCTCGTCCCAACCCATCAACAGCACACGATTGAGTCACATCAGTAAATCGCCCAGCATTGTAAGGAAATGAAACCAATAGTACAGGATGATGACATGGAAGACGACCTCGCTGCAGAGGAGGAGAACAAACTAATCAATGAGGTGGGTCGTACCGGCGTTCATATTCAGCGTCGAGTTCTGAGGTACTTTCCTCTCGCAGGAGTACAAAACATGGTCAATAAGATCATTCCGTCTTGCGGTACAATAACTTATTTGTATATGTTCTGTTATCAGGAAGAAGAACGCGCCATATCTGTATGACCTTGTCATCACTCACGCCCTGGACTGGCCCAGTTTGACATGTCAGTGGTTCCCGGACAAAGAGTCGTTCGTCCTATGTTATTCGAGCACTTCTTCCCCTCACGTCCCGCTTTTTAGCCCTCCAAACAAGTCGTATACCATCCACAGGTTGCTGCTGGGCACGCACACCTCAGGCCAGGCGCAGGACTACCTTCAGATCGCTACCGTTCATATACCGAAGCGCGATGGCCCTTTTGCGGACAAACTCGATCGCAGCGATTACGACGATGAACGCGGCGAACTCGGCGGACATACTATCCCCCCGCAACCCCGTATCCAAATCATTCAGAAAATCAATCATCCGGGCGAAGTGAACCGGGCGCGTTACATGCCTCAGAACCCTGACCTGATTGCCACAAAGGCAATATCTGGTGAAGTGTTGGTATTCGATAGAACAAAGCACTCGAGTGAACCAGAGCGGGAAGGTGCATGCAAGCCAGATATTAAGCTCGTAGGGCAGACAAAGGAAGGGTATGTTCAATTGCACCTTTTGTTTGCCGCAGGGCTGATGAGTGTAGATTCGGACTAGCCTGGAACCCGGTAAAAACAGGACATATCCTCGGCGCATCCGAGGATATGACAATTTGTTTATGGGACGTTAATTCGTACACCAAGGCGAGGAATACCCTCGAACCCGCAACTATTTACAAAGGCCATACCTCCGTTGTTGGAGTAAGTGATCTATTATTGGACTCACTGGTGCCAGCATGGACGGTTTCGTATGACAGGACGTTGATTGGCATCCAACGAAAGAGAACGTATTTGCGAGTGTCAGTGACGACAAGTTGCTTCTCTTGTGTGTATACGCGGAGCCTCGTCGTGCACATACTTATGTATGGTATGACCAGGTGGGACACGCGATCTCCAGCAGAACCAACTACAAAGGTACAAGCCCATGATCGAGAAATCCTTGCCTGTGCCTTCAACCCTGTGCAAGAGAGTCTCCTTATCACTGGGAGCGCGGACAAAGTAGGTTCAGAGATTGTTTGCTGAATGTGCATTTTACACTTATTTTCTAGACCATTGCATTGCACGATATCCGTAACACTTCGAAGAGGGTACACATTTTCGAATCACACACCGACGAGGTTTTGCACCTCGCATGGTCACCCCACGTTGCATCTGTGTTTGCCTCCGCATCGAGTGATAGACGGATAAATGTTTGGGATCTTGCACAGATTGGCGTCGAGCAGACCCCTGATGACCAAGAGGACGGACCCCCAGAACTCATGTTTATCCACGGAGGCAAGTCACATCAGCCCATATTCACCGCGCTACTCGTTCATAGGCTGATTTCCGCAGGTCACACCGCACGACCGTCTGATTTTAGTTGGGCACCTGGCATGGGTGAACAATGGACTACGGCGAGCACATCTGAAGATAATATTGTCATGATCTGGCAACCGACGGCACGAATCTGGGCAGGAGACGAGGTCAGAGTTGATGAAAAAGAGCTCGAGGGCGATGCCATGGAGGGCGTTGAGGAGGCTGGTCCGTCTAGCACAGCCACAGGTAGCAAGCAGGCAGGAGGTAGTGGGGCGGCCAGTGCAAGGAGCCAGAGCATGAGTATCAGTGCAACAGCCAGCAACTCGGGGGCCGATGTTGAGGAAGACAGTTAATTATCAGCAGACTTGACTTGTGACGGAATATGTGTCAAACAAAATATGCAAAGACTAACCGACGCCCAAACACGTAGTGCAACATAACTGGGGAACACTAAGATCATGACTCGACGTTATAGAAATAGAATCCTGGCCAGTTCGAATATAACTGAGTGGTACAATGTCAGACGACGAGAATGACACCGCCTCTCAGATACTCGCCTCCGCCTATGACGACAAACAGTACGATGCCAAGGGCCCATAAGCTAACCGGGCTCCGTTTGGACAACTTCTCTTGCCTTGAGGGCTTGGCTGCTTTCTTGCCTGCCTTGACTGCATTGGCGAATTGAGCGTTCTTTTGTCGCAACTCAAATTGTGTAGGCTGAATGCCACACGGGTTTGCACACATCTCGACATCAGGACACAGCAAACGCACCATTTTTATTGTGAATAAAAATTGTTGACTGAATGAATGACGTGTGCAGAGTGATATAAGAAAGCTGGTTATTGGTGGTGTGTACAAAGATGATTGGTGACGTGCATGTTTGGCAGCAGCCCCAGATCCAAACAACCGTCAGGCTTACCAAAGCCGGATCGCCGAATAATGGGTCATCCAAAGAAAAAAACATCGCTCAAGGCGACGCTTCAATCACAACAATCCAGACTAAGAGCCAAGGAAAAGGCAGAAAATGCTGCCAAACTTTCTGATCATAGAGGAAAACACGCCATGAATGGAGCCAAGGACAAGCGACCCACTCGACCACCAACCATACCGTTCACTCCTACAGACAAGATCTTGCTTATAGGAGAAGGAAATTTTTCGTTTGCCCGAGCCCTTGTAATAGATAGCCCTGTGTCTCTGGAGCATCTTGTGCCCATCAACATCACAGCAACGTCGTATGACACGGAAGAAGTCTGTTTTTCCAAGTATCCGGACGCGGAGGCTAATGTGAGCACCATCAAGCAACGCGGTGTCGAAGTGCTTTTTGGGATCGATGCAACCAAACTGCAGAGACATTCTGTTTTGAAGGGCAGGCGATGGGATCGTATCGTTTGGAACTTCCCTCATGCAGGTATACAGTACTTGATCGTCATGTTGCACGTCTCATATACCCTCTCGTTTATACAGGAAAGGGCATTACAGACCAGGACAGAAACATCTTATCAAATCAGCGTCTTATATTGGACTTCCTTCGTTCCGCACCAAACTGCTTGACACTCGGGCGAATACCAGTCATTCATCCTGCTCGTAGGTGTAGACGGCAGGATGACGACGACGACGAACCCCGGGAGGGTGGCACCTCGGGATCTGGTACAGACACAGCAGCAACCTCCCAAACAACCGAAACATGCAGAGGGACAGTGGTCATCACACTCCGAAACGTTCCTCCATACACGGAGTGGTATGTTACGTTCAGCACATGTATTCGCCAGTTGATGCATCCGTAGGGATGTTCCACGGTTGGCGAAGTCTCCTCCTAACCCCACGAGGATTGGTGAACAGCCAAACCCAAGGTACAAACTCCTGCGGTCATTCGTGTTCCATAGACATACGTGGAAGGGCTACGAACACAGGATGACGAAAGGCGAGAGAGCGCACGGTCATGGAAGGACAGGTGAAGGAGGGGAGGATCGGACCTGGGAGTTTTGTTTGGAATGATGAGGTTTGTGTCCTGAGGTAAAATAGGGTTATAACTGTATGCCTACTATGATGATTACGCCTCCGGACTTTGTCCCTCTTCTAAACCCCTCTTGAACCCTTCCAGAGTCCTCGCCAGCTTGCCTCCACTTGCTTCACTGAGCACTGCCGCGAGTTGCATTGCAGGTGTACTGAGCAATCCAACTATTTGAGCTCTCAGCGTGTCCAGGGTTGGCAGCTTTGCGACATCCTTGACCCCAGCAGCGGTAAATACGCGCCCCTCAACGAGTGCACCCATGACCTTGAGTTCAGGTGATAGTACTGGCTTGACCTTGGGAACTGGTCTCCCAGGTATCCAGTCCGAGTCTTCTCTCCCCTTTCCCTTGCTGGGCGTTTCCCCCGCGTCTTTTGCCTGTCCTTTCTTTGGAGGAACTACGCGATCGACAGCGTGAATGATGGCATTGAGCTGCGGTGGGCTCAGCGAGGGCAGGATGAGAATAGCAAAGCCACCCTCGACGAGTTTTGCAATTTGTTTCGTCTTGTCCGCGTCTACTGGGGAAAAATCACGTAGGGCAACGCCAAAGATGGACGTCCGCATGATTGTGAGTGTTGCATGTTCTGCAGGGACGGGCGACGGGGAAGGCGAGGCGAGTGAGGGTGCGAATCGCGTGCTTGCAAGCTCGATCTCTCGTCGGAGTTCCTGCATTTTTCGTGCGGTAAAGTCTTTGTGCTGTAGGAGTATGATGGGTGCTTTGGTGCTTTGTGCTAGCATGCGGGTGTACTGGCTGTAGAGGTACGTTTTCCGCTCACCGTAGCGACGCGGGACTGGTTTTCCCTCGTATACAACGGGGGGCTCGATGGAGACAACATAGGCGCGGGTGAAGAGACGCGGTGTCGAGGAGAAGCGATGAGTTACCAGCGCGAGCATGGTGGAAGAAAGAGCCCGTGCGCATCCAAATTGGCACGTGAGCAAGATAAGTCACATGGTGTCACATGGTGAATTTGTCACGCGGACTTTGTCTCTTGCTTTCGAGTGTATTCATTTTTAATCGTTGTGGTTAGGACGTGCCGAGCTCAATGTCCGTCCGTTCTTTAGTACAACTGCGTTTATTGACCCGAGAAATCCTAGGGACGACGACGACGCCTTTCTGTATGGTGAGACGGGCGCGACGGTGGTGGTGACCTCTGGTAAGAACAGCTCCGGCCTGAACTCTCGGAGGCTCCGAAAAAGAGTCTTCGCCCGCTGTATTTTTGTTCGCTCAATATCATCAATTTTTTAACAACCCTCCGCTACGTGTGATCAGTGTCGCAACCGTGAGTCTCCTTGAGTGGGTGAGCTTTCTGGTTGTCGTTGAAATCTCTGTTACAGTGTCCCAGTCGAGGCTGTGAAGCCGTCCAATGGCGTACTCGAGAACCTGGAAGCCAAGGCCGAGGAAGAGCCTCCATTTGGTCCACCGCCCGGTATGGACGAACAAGAAAACGAAGAAGAAAACGTTGAAAACGGCGTTGTAGATGAAGAAGAAAGTGAAGAGGATGTATGTGCTTTGTGACAGTCTATATGCGCCCTCACGTTCATTTGTAGGACATCGAGATCATCATGGAACCAACTTCACGCTCTCTTGATTTTCGGTGAGCATACACCCTTTGTGTGTCGCATTTCGCCTTCTAGCTGACCCTAATTAAAATGCAGGCATCAGAATACTGCGGGGCGGTCACTCCAGTCCCGTCCTTCAACCCAGACGAGTAAACGTACAATAGTTCTCTTGGTTTCTACTCTTATGCTCACGTTTCTGAAGCCCCACCTTCACAACTTACCACGGAATACACCCCTCACGAGCGGGGCGCCCCAGCAAAACCACCTCCGTTACCCATGGGTTCTACGCTTCCCATACTCCCCCCATCTGCAATGGATACTCGCGTTGAGGACGGTCCGGACCCATCTACACTCCCTCCTGCTACTGCCCCTCCTTCGCATCCTTCAATAAATCCAGATTTACCCGGTATCCTTGACGGCCGCTCTATTCTTGAAGTTGATCTGAGTGCCATGGCCGAAAAACCATGGCGTCGGCCAGGTTCAGACATCAGCGACTGGTTTAACTACGGCTTTGATGAGATTTCTTGGGAAGCGTATTGCTACAGAAGACGAGATCTAGGGGACCTCGCAAATGTACTCAAGACTAATGTGCTCGTGCGTGTTCAACGGGTGTGGCACCCCAAAAGGCTAACCCTATCACGCAGAACTTTGCAGCCATGCAGGAAGACCAGCTTACAGCATTGCCTCCAGATCTGCGCACGATGGTAATGACCGGCGCTAATGCGATGATGAACAACAGCTCGAATGCGAACATGATTGGCCCAAACGTCGGAATGAACGCCATGATGGATATGTCTGGCATGGGAGCAATGAACATGTCGATGGGCATGGGCATGAACGGAGACATGGGTTTGCAGATGCAGGGTGGGGGGCCCATGATGCAAGATGGCTCCGGTCCCGGCCCTGTAGGACCTGTCGTGGCGAATGGAACATCCGAACAGGGGGTACAGATGGGCATGCAGGACGGTTATGGGAGTGGCCCCGGTCCCGGCATGATGGGAATGGGAATGAACGCTGACTACGGTATGCAGGTATGGATGAGTCCCTCTTATTTCTAGCTACACATAATGAAATCCGTGGCATTCACGCGGTCACGCGTTGTTCTTAAGCAGGAGCAAGGGCCTATGGGACAAGGGATGTACGGGACCATGGAGGGCAGCTCGACTCCTGTGACAGTGCCAGTGCAAACCCCTGTTCAGGGACCTACTCCGACACCTGGGCATGTCCGTGGAGCTCCTCCGATCCAGTTTCGTGGGAGGGCAATGGCTCAGGGATTGCGTGGACGTGGCGGTTTTATTGGACGTGGAAGGGGACGATATGATGGTCGTATGTCATTTGTCCAAGTTATCATAACGTATCTGATCTTTTCCCCCCACCAGCACCACAAGGACCTGCTAGACCGGCATCCCCATTGCCCCCCGGAGTTCCAACTGGACCTCGGAATCAAAATAGATACAAAGACAGGGATGGGAATGCCCCTGCGGTTGAGGGCTTGGATTATGGTGGCACTGTTAAGGATAGTAGTACTAGAACGCCCTCACGGGAACCAGAAGATCGCGGGCATGCCAGGTGAGTATACCTTGCTAATTGTTGCATATGAATGCGATCTCATGTCGTGACAAGGAAGCGTCGCATGTCGCCAGGCTTGGATGATAGTCGCGGATCTAAAAGGCGCTGAGCTATTTTACTATGTATATGACTGACCCTTTATTGTACAGCATCCCTGGTAAACATTACCTGCAATGACACTGAGCTTCATTCCCATTCGTGTGCGATACAGAAGCACTCCTGGCGCGTGGCACATATATAAATACATGGTCAACTCTGCAACCTCCCCATACAGGGGCAAAAACGCGGAACTAAACAGAAAACACTAAACCTGATGAAGATGGCATCAGTAGGAAAGGATCCACATCCGTATGACACGTACACGAATACCCAATCAACTCTGTGGCCTTCCCAGCGCAGGAGGGACAATGCGTGGAAATAAACTAAAAATACATACCTGACAGAGGTGACATCAGTAAGAAAAAGCCTGCGTCCGCATGTCCACATGAGACGTACACGAGTACACGATCGACTTCGAAACCCTCTCACACCGATACACGCCAAGATGAAATACTATACCTGACAAAGATAGCATCAGCAAGAATGAACCTACGTCCGCAAGACACATACATGAATATACAATCGACTCTGCAATATTTCTCCCACTGACACGCGAAAGTAGTATACCCGGCGAAGATAGCATCAGTATCGGTATACGCAGACCCCACTGGGAGGGTAGAGGGAACTCACATCGATTCTCGAGCATTCAAATCCCAATATGAACGAACACAATTCTTTTATCCAACGACACCTTGCAAGCAGCCTTGGAAACTGCAGTATTCAGCGCCCAAGCCGCATGCTCAAAACCCATGTCGGGCTGTCTGAGCATCTCATCATAAAATCGAGTCGCCACTTCTTGTGCAGCTCCATCGTCCACGCCCCACAACGTTCCAACCACCCCATGAAAACCCGAGAACTGTATCCCGGCTGCAAGATGGAGTGTCTCATCTGGAGTCGACGTGTTCCCCATCGATGCCGTGTGAGACCCAGACAGGAAGGCGAATTCAGAGTTCTTGTAGCGCTCCCGAATGATGCGCATTAATGTGAGGTTCCCATCGCGCATAGCGAAAGACGAGTTAAATGGATTCTTCTGGTCTTGCACACCGTGACAGGCGATGTGCACCCAATGGTGGTCAGAAAGTGCCCGAACAGTACCTTCAACGGTTGCTGTATTCTCGGTGATAGTGTCTATTTCCACTTCCAACGGCATGTCCAGCTTCTCACAATCCCTCTCTAAAAGCATACGCTCCATCTTTTCAAGCTCATTCGCATCCTTTGTGTCTGGATTCGGCCCGTTTCGACCGATGGATACAAGTGAGATTACATTCGTCGCCGATTCGTTTCGGGCCAGTTTTCGAGCAGGAAGGGAGTTGCGGGCACGAATGAGTGCTGAGAGAGATGGTGTATACGACGAAATATAGATATCGCCGAGATTGTTTTTCCCTCGTTGATAGGGGCCTGCTGCATGCAACGGAAGTTTCGCGAATTTTGATGTCGGGCACCACCAGATACGTGATCCCGGAGACAGGTGAACCTCGCTTTGTAAGACGGTGACTATGGGTTCCACGACGGAAAACCACAACCTCCGCAAGATTTGCTTCACTCTGCCTTCTCTAAAAAACCAACACGAACGCATGGCATCCGTGAGTCCCGACGGAAGTTCAGTGACCTCGACAAAGGAGCAAGGCAGGTCCACATGGATAGGTGTGCGGGTGCGAAGAATGATGAGGGCATCGCAGCCACGGCGCTTGCTAGCATTCACAATAATGACCGGTCCACGGTCTGCGGCACGTTGAAGGTCCTCAAACCGAGGAGGTAGCAAAAACTGCGTGAACCCATCGAGACAACGAATTTCATCGACCACGAGCTGCCATTTCTCCTGAACACGCCAGTACGGATCCATGGATTTGTCTCCGCTCCCCTCAGCATGCTTCTTGAGATCCTCGCTCAGTCGCATCAATTTTCTGCCTAGTTCCTGCTCCCGGTTACCTCGAGTCTCCAAAGCAGATACAGAAACGTCGCAGCGGGCAAGTTGGCTCCACAGGATTCCTCGACCTTGCTCTAAGAGCTCCACGGCCAATTGGAGGTTCTGGTACTTTATAGCACATGAGAATGCATCGCTGGCCATATCGTCAACTGCTCCTGTTTGAAGTGTCCCATGCCTCGACTCTAATCCAGGGTTGATTGAGATAAAACGGCCCAGAACATTGAGTGCTGTCTGATAAGCTTCTAAGACCGAGGAATGGTTATACTCTTCAGCTTTCCCGACCCAAATCTGAGTTGCTTTCCACAATCCCAATGAAGTCACTGAATTACAATTTTTCAATAGCTTATAGGTTTCGAAAGCCTGATCCGGTGAAGGAGGTGGTTGATTGGGACAATGAGAGACCCTGGTAGAATAAATAATGGCTCTAGCAAGATCGACAACAACGTCTGGATAATGCTGTGCTTGGGCTGGAAAGGTTGATGATGCTTCCTGCAACAATTCAATTGCCCTGACCAGATAAGAGTGATCTTCGACACAAGTCTCGATGTGGTAATCATATAATGATACACCGAGATACCAGAGAGCATATCCACGATACCAATGTTTGGGCGGACACAGCTGAAGGCACTTCTCTTGAAGATCTATTGCCCTTTTCAAGTCAGCTAATTTTCGTTCCCGACAAAAACGCGACCTTAGTGAGATTGAGAGAGCTCCAAGGCTCTTAGGGTCACATTGTGTTCCATGAGAGTCAACAAGTTTTTCTGCAATCTGGATAGCTTTGCTCAGATCTTCCATGTCTCCCGAAACACAAAAATGCTCCTTCAAGGTTAACCTGTACTCCCTCAAGGCTCTTTTATGATCTGAATGGCCTGGTGGACACAAGTCAAGCCACCTTTCTTGAATCTTTATGAGCTTTTCCAGGTCTTCTCTGCTTCTTTGAATTTCATAATGCCCCCACAAGGTTATTGCAAGATTCCCAAGAGCACAGCCATGATCTGGATGCCCAAGATCAAGAACAGTCTGATAAATCTCAGTAGATCTGTTGAGGTCTGCAATGTTACCCAAAATTCCATAGAGTCTTGAATAACAGGCACCAAGTGCACCCAAGGCATAGATATGGTTGGCATGGCCCAAAGGACAAAGATCCAGTCTGGCCAGATTCACTTCAACATGTGCAAATGAACAGGCCACATTGTGGTGCTGCTCCAGATATTTATATTGCTTCAAAGAAAGTTTCTCCAGAGCTGACAGGCAGTTGTGCCCATTTGATGAAACCTATAATTCACCTTTGATCATACATTTATATACAAACAGCATATGATACTCACCAGCACATCACTAACTCTGCTTGTCATGAGAATGGTTGCAAGGCCAGTAGATAGTCCAGGCACATCACCTAGAATATAGATCCTCAGCAATGATACCAGATTGATACCAATATGACTTACATTGCCATTCATTCCCCATGTCCGATAAGCTGGCTACATTTGTGATCATTTGATCACCCACTGACTGTTTTTCCCACTCAGGAGTGAGCTCTTTTGGAAGAACACATATAGCAACCCCAACAGTTGTGAAGGGGGATGCAGTGCTATGGAAAAGAACTTGAGTAACCATGGTTTTGATCATATGAAATGATATTTACAAGAGAAAGGGGTGGTTCCATGTAACTGTGAGGCCATCATCTGACAGTCCTCCAGAACATGTTATTTTAGATATGCCATCAACACAGACAGTGACATGGATATCTTGATGAGGAAGTTGAGCTGAAAGTGTCAGTTTATCAACTACAAAAGGAAATAAGCATGCAAAGACATGTCACTTAGCTGTCAACATACCTGTCACTTGGAAGGTAATGTCTTCAGGATTCTTCTGGCTCATCGAGAGGCCTTCTTGATGGCTGGTTGTGGAATAGAGTAACCAGACAAATGTTGGAAAGAGATTTGCTGTTAGAGGAAGAGAAGGTGTGGTGACTCAGGGGTGTGGGTGATAAGACAACAGTGTAATAGGACAAAAGAAAAGTGCGAGAAGATACAGCTTGATGAAAGCACTGATCACCAATGACAAATGACAAATAAGAGTAAGCAAGATTGAAGTGATGAGAGTGAAAGGGTGTCTTTTGAGTTTAGTGGGGGCAACAGGAAATAGTTGGGAACAGGAGGCAATGCAACTGGGTCGGTAAATATAACAATACGGCAAGAGGTCCGGCGAGATGCCAAGGCAGTTTTTGAGTCAAGAGAATCGCAGCGATGGGCAAATTGACAAGTAGACAAGGATAGGGGCAGAAGCAAAGAGATGGGCAAGACAACCGAGATTGGGGACAGACGGAAAGGGGATGCCAGACAAAAGGCTCAGATGGTCCAAACTATTAGACAAACATTACAAAGAGATTGACGTAATGCAGCAGTGGAATTACTCACACAGGTTGGACCACGAAAGGGGAAAGAGACATGAGATCGAAGAGCAATAGATTAGGAGTGAATGGGGAAATAGGAGAAAAGAGAGCTGGAGGGAATGATTATCGAATCGGGATATGAGCACCGCCAAAACGGGATTAGTGAACTCACGGGATGGAACAGAAGTAGAATAACAGGCACGAGAATGGAGAGGATGAACGGGAGAACCTGTATACTGGGGTAGAATAAAAGACGTTGGATTGAGGATCAACTCAATTAGCTAGGGGCGGACAAAAGACGAGTAAAGCCGAGAGGCAGGAAATATCGCACGCCGCAAGCGCGGAAGAGGGGAGAAACGTGACCGGCCGGCCGAGGATATTTTATGAGGATATTTTATATATTGTGCGATGCAAATATTGTAGGCTCAGTCAATTCAAGTGGCCGCTGTGCAGGTTAAAGACTCATGATCGTTAAGCACGCTAGGAACAACTAGCACATCGAACCCATGTATGAGGCGCCATCTCCTTTCGCTGAGGCTAGGACACTCTGCTAAAAAGTAGTGCTTTTTCGAGACAGTTTTTATGTAGGGTGTCATTGATTGGCCAGGCAAACCATGGAAGGGCAAAGAGTTTAACGCACTATTGATTTCGGCCAGCATTTGCAAACAGGGCCAAGTAACAAAGGAGGGGAAACGAAGAACGTACTTGTCGCCAGTTAAAAGCAAGCGGTGATGTTGGAAAGAAAAACGATCGACACACGCTTGTTGTGATTCATCATCCTTAGCTGACTGTTAAAGCAAGGCTGGCGCGAATCAATCCTGCTCAACGTCTTCACCATTATCGTCGAGCAGATTTCATATTCTCAAACCTAGATGAATACCAACGAGGATGTCCAGCACTTACCGATAGTATTCCGGTCATGTCCATAGCGGTTGCTTGACCATTTTGGGATGTAGAACGGTATTCGGCATTGATGGACTGTGCGGCGAATCAACCTCGTCTGCCTGCTATGCAGCTAGGCTCAGCTTCCGGATACTATACCCGGCAAGGATAACATCAGTAAAGGGGAACCTACGCCTGCGAGACAGATACATAAATACAGTCAACTCTGCGACCTTTCTCGCACCGACACACGACTCCGAAACCACACCTGACGAACATCTCATCAGTATAGCGCAGGCCTCGGTTCAAGGATTGCGTGGACGTGTTGGTTTTATTGAACGTGGAAGGGGGCGATATGATGGTCGTACGTCGCCCGTCCAAATTATCATAGCACCTCTGCTCTTTTCCTCCTTTGCGCCACAAGGACCTGCTAGACCGGCATCCCCATTGCCCCCCGGAGTTCCAACTGGACCTCGGAATCAAAATGGATACAAACGGGAACCAGACGATCGCGGGCACGCCAGATGAACCTTGCATGAGTGCAATCTCATGTCGTGGTAGGCGTCGCGTGTCGCCAGGCTTGGATGACAGCTGCAGATCTAAAAGGTGCTGAATTTTTTACTATGTATCTTTCTTTTATTGTACAGCGCCCCTGGTAAACATTACCTGCGAGCTTCATTCCCATTCGTGTGTGATACAGAAGCACTCCTTCTGGCGCGTGATATACGCATGGATACAAAACCAGCTCTGCAACCTCTCCCCCACAGATGGACGAAACGCGGAACCAAACAGAAAATGCTATACCTGACGAAGATGGCATCAGTAGAAGGGACCCACATCCATATGACACGTACACGAAGACTGAATCAACTCTGCAGCCTTCCCAGCGCAGTAGCGACAATACGCGGAATAAACTAAAAATACATACCTGACAGAGGTGACATCAGTAAGAAAAAGCCTGCGTCCGCATGTCCACATGAGACGTACACGAGTACACGATCGACTTCGAAACCCTCTCACACCGATACACGCCAA
>JBBPJT010000476.1:0-22622 GCA_038088895.1 Xerocomus potaroensis
TGCTACGAACATCGCCCATATGATATGGCGTCGGCACACGATGGTGGCGCGATGGCGCATCAGCGCTCCGGTGATCTGGTCGGTCCGGTGCCGGTCGTGACTGCGCACGCGCTTGGATTTCCAACATTGTATGTTGCACACGAGACCGCCCAAAAGGCAAGAAATGTTTCGAACAACAGCGTAAAAAGTTGCAGATCGTCGGTCTGGAGTATTCACTTCACCGCCGGCCCACTCATCTTACAAGGTCGCCGCTACACACATGACCCCCTTTCAAGTTTGGGGTCGGCCTTGGCCCCTCTCAGAGAGAACAGTCACTATAGTATTCCCGATGGCAGACCCTGCCATTCTAATCGACGCAGCACCGTGTCATCGATTGTCATCTCATTTCTCGACTGTCACTCTGATGACTCCCCCGCATGGGATCTTGACCTTACCATTCAACCTTCTTGGTCTCATCCTGAACTTTGGACAGGGGTGATGAAGATCGTGGGAAGGAAGGCCGTTCAACTGTTCGTTTAACTCGTGGAGGCGACGCTGACAAAGAGCGAAGGTTGTGATAATAACACTTGCGGCGCCAAAGACTTCATTACACCTTCCTTTATAGTTGACTTATCAACCCCAGCGCGATGCGCCCTCGGTCCCAGCCATGGATCCGCAACTCCATACGTCACCCCAGGTCCACTATGAGTACTGGTGGAGGTTTCAATTACGTTTTCTGACATAGATCTGCATAGAAGAACGTCCTAATTCGAACTTTTGGATCCGAACTTCACCATGGGTCAACATATCCGATGGATGGTGAATGTTTCATCAGGAGCACGCAACCTCGCTATTAGTAATTACCTGGGATAGGGTTCGGCGTTTGGATTGCCCCAGTTTCAACATACTCGGCCTGCACATCTGGCGTGATGGAATGTGGGCCTGGGAAGCACTTGCATTCCACAGGGCGTGGGCGTGTCGGGCTTCAAGAAGAGGCGTTATACAGGCTCACATTCGCCGTTACATGCACGACCATCGAGTCACGGATTTCCGTGGGGACCGTCATTCCAAACCATTGATCTCCTTGGGCAAGGTTGGTGCCGAACTGTGGAGGTACCGTGCCAAGTCCCAAGCCATTCTGCTCCAGAGTGCCTCGCGATGCGAAGTTCATCGTTCGAAACAGGGCATGAGCGGTGTTCAGGCGTTGTCCGGGATTATCAAGTTGCGGCCAGGCAGGCGCCGGATTCTGGCTTCTTGACACAACCGTCACCCAATGGTATGATGGAAGGGCATCAGTTACGACACTCGGAAACTTCTAGATATGGCACGTGAATACTGATCTTGAGGCCCCCTCCCGAATTGTGGGATGTAGATGCTCTAGACCATGCAGGATAAATAACCATGCCTACTTTATCCAGGGATGCTTCGTTGTACTGAATTGGACAGTAGACGGACATGAACGTGGGCTGAACAGGTTAGGAAGGCTATAACTGTCCTTGGAGTATAAATACGGGGCTCGTTCACTCACCGTGAATCAGCGCATCTAGTACGACCCTCACAGATCTGTGTGTTCTATTTTTCAATCCCCAATGGCCAACCCCCTCAAATCCGCTGTACCCCACAAGATCATAAACGGCAGACAGGCTGCTGACCTGATTAATGCCAATCCGGAGGGGCCTGTCGCTGGCTACCGTCTGAACAATGACTCCCAGAACCAGACCGTACGTGAAGGTCACCTACCCCTGTTCTAAGGATTGGATGATCCTACACCGGTTGGGCAGTGGACGTTCGGCAATGGGCTCAGGAATGCCGCCACTGGAACTTTTGCGAATGTCAAAACAAATTTCTTTCCTGTAGGTTCAGCTGGAGGTGAATGGGTTATAGCGCTAGCTATCTGACTAGGACTGGTCTCACAGGGTGCTCAAGTGTTTGGTAGTACGGAGCCATACCCCTGGGCCCTCATCCCTACCCCTACACGAGAACTATTCAGGTGTGTTCGATATCTCAATTCCATTTCCCCTTGTTGAGCTTGGTTGTCCGGCCTTTTTCACGCAGGATTGCCACGGCTGACAAAAAATTTGTCTGGGTTCTTCAAAGTCCTGCGGATTAGACGACGGTAATACATATGTTTGCATGTCCGGTTCAGGGGTCCTCTCATGGTGTTCCTCGTTTGCAGATCGTGCTCTTGCCTGAGGCAGAGAATCGAGGACCGGAATCACTTTGGCTTTTTCACCCCGTTTGACTTCCTCTGAACGCATACGACCTCGCAGATATGAGACCTTGACTACTCGAATTCTTGAATCCATGTTTTTTTGTGTGAAAAAAGGCAGAATAAAGAGGGATTTAAAAAAACATAGCTGTTGGATAGTGTTAGTGGTGTTCGAGTATTGTCACAAGCGTATGTGAAGGAAACGGAATGTGTCTAGCGTTGGAAGAACGAGATATCGTACATTGAAACAAGCGGGATCGTCACTGGCCCAGGGTCAGCTGTCGGGGAATATCGTTCGAAGAAAACGCGGCCGGACCGGATACTGACTCTGATCCAGTCATGCGACTCGTTTCTCGACAGTGAAACTAACCGTTTGGGCCAAAAAAAAAGCCCGTTTTCGAACCGACAATGATCGTATCCGAGGGAACGAGGATCTGACCGTCCATCGGCACATGAGAACCAGTTCCCTCGCAAATAAGCTAGGCAGCGTCGGTCCGCTCGGGATATGATCGATCCAACGACTGCACGTCGGTCCGAGTGCGATCTTCTACCGACCGGTCTGGCGAGCTTTGTATCACGTCGACGCTAGACATCCAGTCGGTGACCGAAAAGGTCTGACAAAGGTGGTTGTTGTGCCGATTTGCATCCGAGCTGGGTTCCCGGACTCAGTCGACCTAACCGTTCTGGCCAATTCGGCAGAAAAATTGCACATATTCCAATACTGAGCTCATAGGTAGTGCGACACCCTGCTCTCCATCAGTGACTGTGCGATACACATATAAAAGTAATCGTGATACGACTCGTAACGAACGATCATGGATATCATTTGTTTTATTCTCCCTCCAGAAAGTCATCCTCATCGTGAAAAAAAAAGAAAAAGAAGAGGAAAACAAGAATCAAAGAGGACAACATCTCTGAAGGTAGTTGTGCAACACCGAGTACATCACAGAAAGAAGATAAAAACCGAGAAAGAGAGAGATCAATGACACGTTGGTTGGATTCAGAATGACATGGGCCGTATACAGCGTGCTCGTGGAACTGGGTAAAGTTAACAGTCGAGGGCCCGGTGAGAGGGTCAACGGAGTGAAAGAAAATATGGGGTACCCTATCAGGAGAACTACAGGACGGGGCGAGCAGGAGGATGGAAGGTCAAGCGTTCGCAAAGCATTACTCACCGCGTTGTCCGGTAGACTGAGGAGCATAGAAAAGTGGGAAGGGAAGGGGGGGATGGAGTATATATGCAAGAAAAAGAAGGTGGGTTAAAAGAAAGGGAAGGGAAAACACAAGCCAGGTAGCGAGTGACACAACCAATATGCATAATTCATGACGCTGCCGTCTGTTGTTTCTTCTTGAACCGGAGCAAAGGGGCCAACCCAGATGGTTGGCATGCCTTTTTCAAAAACTCATGCTAGATAAATTACATGTGGGTCAGGGGGAGAAAGAGGAAACACGCGACCGAACGACGAACCTCCAATAGTTCCTTGGAGTTGGCTCGACTTCGTACATCGACGCACAGACATACGCTCAAGAAGTTCTTGAGCTCCTTGCTCAGCGCTTCTGGCTTCTTCAATGTCGGTGTACCATTGGTCGCAATCAGATACAATGCCTTGAGCGGCTCTTCATCCAGATATGGTGGTTCATTTTCGATCATTTCAATTGCCATGATACCGAGGGACCATATGTCGACTTTAGCACCGTATTCCTTTTGCTTTACGACCTCGGGGGCCATCCAGTAGGGTGTACCTACCATCGTTGCCCGCTTTGATTTCTGATCGGTGAGTTTGGCACAGAAACCAAAATCAGCTGAGGGAACCATCAGCCCGGGCAGGGATCAAGTAAGTTTGAACGATGCGTACTGATCTTGACACAACCGTCTGCGTCCAGGAGAACGTTGTCAGATTTGATGTCACGGTGAATGATAGACTGGCTATGCAGGTGACACAACCCTTTGCACGTCTGAAGGTGGCAATGAAACCAGAGGGTACACGATTATCGAGGGAGCTTACTTCGTAACTTATACTTGAAATCTGGTCCTCCTCTAACGTATTATTTTCAATGATGTCGGTGAGTGCCCCTCCCTCCATGTATTCCATAACGACCCAAAGTTCAGTATTCTTGACAAGATACGAGTCCAAGAAATTGACGATATTGGGATGCTGAGATTCTTTCATGACCAGGATTTCATTGACGATCAATTCTTTTCTCGGTTGGTGAGACAGATCCATCTCCTTGATTGCCACTTTTTTGCCCGACGCCAACGTTTTTGCGACGTAGACATGCCCGGATGCACTGCGTCACGGAATATGAACAACGTGGATTGACAGCAACAGACCGCACACCCACCCTTGACCAACCTTTCTGATCTTGCTGTATAGCGCCTTTGGATCTTCTTCTGACACGACCGAACGAAGTTTTTCCATGATTTGAGCCTCCGTCATAGTGCTGATACGTTTCTCCTTCTCCTTTGGCTTCTCAAGTTTCTTTGCCGCGTCAGCGACTCCCGAATCTTCGCCCTCGGGAGTGGTGACGGTGACATCAGGGGGAGATACCTCCTTCTTCTTCGCCGGTTGCAATGGTTTCACAGGGGGAGGTCCAGCTGTCGCACCAGCAGCCCCGAGAGCGCCCGTGGTCACCGGAGCAGATTTAGACGGAGGGGCGAGAGGACGATCCGCTTCTTGTTGCTTCTCGCGCTCCCTCTCTCTCCCCCTCTCTCGTTCCCGCTCCCGTTCCTTCTCCCGTTCACGTTCCTCTCTCCGCCGTTGCTCGCGTTGTTCGCGTTCCTTGTCCCGGAGAGCATCCCCAGAAAGCTGTCTGTCTGGCTTCGACACCCCCTCAGGCGCCGGGCGCTGTGGTTGCACTCTTGCCCGCAAATCAGCGGTCGATGGCGTGTGATCTGCCACCGGCGGTTTCGGAGCAGCAGGCGCCGGCCGTGTCGCTGTCAACAGCGGACGAGGCGGTGCGGGCCGACTCGGCTGGAGCGCCGTAGGCGTCGGCAGGATACCCGCACGTGCAGCCGCGCCCTGGCCCCCGGAAGAGATGGCGTGTGTGTGCTGACTGTGCGAGCTGCTGACGAGCTCTGCAGCGCGGGCGGCGGCGAGTGCGGTGGCGGAGAGGCCGTTTGGGGAGGTGGTTGAGCTGGATTCGGTCGGTGCGCTATCTTGGCGTTTGGATCCCGCTGGCCGGGCGTCCAGCGGAGAGGGTATCTTGCCGAGGGCCGTCCCGCCGAGACCTGTGCCCGCGTTGAAACGCGCGGGAGGGGTGCCATCGACTGAGTGTGGGAGCGTCGAACCGGCCGAGGTGGCCGAGACAGAACGTGCGATGGGAGGCATGCCCATGCCCATCTCTTCCAGCTCACGCTTCTGATGGTCTGTGTAGAACTCGAGGACGTCGAGCACCGCTTGGGGGTCCTTTGCGTAGTCTTCCCGGGTGATGGCTGATTTCGTAAGTAATTTATTCCATTGTTCGGGCATACCCTGCACATCGGAAAATAGACCTCAGAGGTCGAGTCCAGGGACTTAGTAAGTGTACGCACGGTGAAGCCACCGGAGATGGGGTCGAATCCGACATGGACCTTGTGGACGAAATTTGTTGGGTTGCTGACGCCCATCAACGGACTTCGGGTGTAAATGTCGTCTTGCCAGCTGTAGAGCTCCTCATCGTTCTTGAGGGCAATGTGGTATCGCTTGTCTTTGGTTTCGAGCAGGAGACAATAAGGTTTCAGATCTACACGTTCAATGTTAGTTACGTCTTGCAACATGATCGCGCTTTGAGGCGGAGAAGACTATAGTAGCACGACATGAGCGACTATACGACCGCAGACCGATGTCAAGTTACGCACCTCGGTTTTATGTATAGTTAGCGTATCCCCCTTCAAGACAAGCCATTTCCTCAGGAACATGAAACTGGCAAAACCCTCTTCCTTCCAGCTGACCAAGCCGTTTCGAACCACCTGAGCGTTCATGGAGGAGTCAGAGTATCGGATTGGAGACCCGCCTATGCCGGTGTAGTCTGAAGCATAGGATGAACCGGATGAGAAAGAAGCGTTGTAGCCCGCGGCTGGGAGTGTGCTACCGTACTGTGACGAATCCGTTGTTCGCCGTACGGGTGCCTGAGGAGCAGGTCTAGAAGGAGTCAGGTTCGCGGCGGTCACGTTGAAGGCCATCGCCCATTCAGAATCGAGGTAAAGGCAACAGAGTGGGTTGTTGGCAAGCGATGATACCAAACAATTGGGTTACAATACAAATAGCGAAAAATGTAGCTCGTTATGCTGGTCGACGAGCGCGCAGATTGAGCCAAGATTGGGAATGATGGACGACGCTGAGCAGTAAGATCGGGCAAGTCGCGGCTGTTCTCGGGTCTATCCGCCAGCAAAACATATCACCACGGTAACTAGTAAAAAAAAAAAGAAAAAGAAACCCTGTATGTACTCTACGTGTCTTCTTATTCCAAAGTCTTCTCGATGCTGCCCGTGAGGTGAGAGGGCAAAAAAAAGAGAATGACCAGTACAGTGACTCGCGTTCAACGATTCTTTGTGGCTCTGCAAATTCAAAATGTGAGTTGTGCACTGAGTAGTCAGACAAAAGAACACTTGCTTGTAAGTGAACCGTTTCTTTGTGTGGGCAAATTCACCAAGTTTATGGCCAATCATGTCCTGGGTGACCGTCACCGGAACGTAATCTTTGCCGTTGTGTACCAAAAATCGGACACTGCACAGATTGAGTCAAAGGGAATATGCCTGGCCAGTTAATCTACTCACCCGACAAAGTTCGGGAGGATGGTGCAAGCCCGTGCATTTGTCCGAATGGGAACATTGTCCTCTAACGCTTGTTTGAGGTTCGAAAAGGCTACAAAATAAGGACCTATTGTACATCTCACTGAGTTAACACTAACCGAACAACGAACATTGTGCTGACCTTTCCAAGCCGACCTGCCTGACCGCAGGATGAGTGATGGTTGCATGCTACGCGTCGGTCTCTCATAAATAATGAAGACGGTATTATGGTAGGTCCAAACAAGCACATACAAACGTCAGAGGAGAAAACGACGTAACGTGACACGAGAGATTAGGTTTGTGGACGCGGGCTGGGCTTGACTAGGCCACAATCACGGAGATGACACGTTGTGGAAGAGGGCGATCGAGACGTGCGCAGAGATTGAGCTACCCGCCGTACGCGAGGCATGGTCATGACATGCGGTATACCAAGTATTAGCTACATAGCAAAGCAGAGGGCGAGCACATTTAAGGGTATAAAATCAGACGCCAAGATGTACATAAAGAATCCGTTGATCGATCCAGACGACCCAAATCGCCAATCATAAAACCGACGTGATCTTGTTCGTCTCAGCACCATCCACCCCCCCACACACACATCGTCCCGATCACCAAAGAAAATCCAGCAGGCTGCATTGCAGTCGCCAGATGTATCACCTCGTCCGGGCTCTTTTCGTCCCCAGCGGTCATATGACAAGCAGACAGGTAGGCAAATTCAGGGTTCCGTAACTCGCATTGGGTGATGTGCCAGATTGTGAACCGTTCGCCGTGGAGAGCGAATGCAGAGTAGAACGGCTACTTCCTGTTCGCGATGCCATGACAGGCAAAGTGTACCCGTGTGTTCTTACCCAATTCGTCTATAACCCTCGAAATAGCCGATTCCTCCCCCCTCACGAAACCACTGAGGATCTCCCTAACGTTGGCCAGTTCTGTACCGATGGAAAGAGGTTTAGTTGTGCCCCCAGCCGCTGCCTGACCGATAGTGATGAATAGACTAAGAGAACTCGGCGAACGAGAGCATTTTGCACGAATGAGAGCGGTCAACGTGGTGGTGTATGAAGAGATGTACAGACCTGAAACCCCACATTCGTCCTACCAGTACGGGGAGGCAGCATGCAACGACAAAAAGAAGAACTCTGCAGTACGACACCACCAGATGTGTAAACGACGAGGACAGGCTGTCTAGAGGACATTTACGACGTGGGCAACCACCTTGTCCCACAGTTTCCGCAAGAAAACGGTAAAGCCTCCTGTTATGCACATCGTCATTGCGTGTTTTGTCAAGGTACGCAGCTCGTGTGACAGTTCAAGAACATCGTCTTTGGTGACCAGCAGCGGGATGTGGATATGATCCCTGTCAGGAGAATGCATTTACTACGAGGGACGAGGAGTGAGACTTGAAGATGGCAAGGTGTTGTGGTAACGATTGGAGAGCAACGAGATGTTCGACGGGTAATCGAAGACCAGTGCCATATGCAACAAGCGACATGCGGTGGAAATTCTTCTGCTTTCTCAACCCAGTCGTCGTGGCGGACAGATCAGATGAAGAGATTGTTTGAAGCACTTGTTCGAGTTCGGCATAGAAGCCGAATAGTTCCTCTTTGTCCGCAACCTGGGCTATATCCGTACGAAGAATACGCGCAGCTCGTAGAGGACCGCCGTCTTTTGCGGACGGACTCGCTCCCCATTACCTTTGGTCAACCTTCAACATATCATTCAGAATGCAAGGCAAATCTTCCATATCAACCGACGAAAGCCTAGCGACCCCAAGCCTTCATATATCGTGGATGCCATTCACCGACCCACTGAGCAGCTCCTTCCCATGTGTGGGGATGATCCCTTGAACAAGAAATAAAAACTAACGCCTCGCTCACATTCCGCATGCATGCACGTGCGACATATACTGGCACAATACCATCTCAACCGAGAGGCATTCGAGTTGGCAATTGCCCCATTCTTTTTGCTACTAGAAGTCGACAACGGGGAACTAGCACTGCCAGTCGAAGTACCAGATGACGTGGAAAAGGACGGGCTGGAGTGAGGAAAACCAGTTGGCTCAATGGTGAATTGAACGGAAGCGTAGACATCAGTGAGATTCTGAATGTTGCAAGGCTCGATGGTATAAGTGTTTGAGGGAGTCAGAGTCGGCTATTGTGCGCTGACGGTAAACGAGCAAGGGATGTTGGTCATGATGGTGTATGCCAAGTAACCTGACGAGTCACAAGTCCAGGAAACGGTGTTTTGCTCTCTAGCAACGCACCAGGACGCGGAGCTGGGATCGGTGATGGTAAGCTTGGCAGCGGAGACGGCAGCGACAGAGGTGGCGGCGGCGGCGAGGATGCGACGACCGAACATGAAGGAAACGATGATGAACAAGCGGAAAGGAAGAGCGACAAGCACGGCTTTGAGGAGGGTCCTGCGCAGCAACCGGCTGATTAATTGGAGTTGGTTCGGGTTGATCTCCAGGCGGAGTTGTAAGATCGCGCTAAGGATGTTGGTGGCATGGCTTCACGGAGTAAGTCTGGCAGGTTTCCGACTACAGAAGATAGCGAAGG
Source organism: Xerocomus potaroensis (assembly GCA_038088895.1). Lineage (NCBI taxonomy): Eukaryota > Fungi > Basidiomycota > Agaricomycetes > Boletales > Boletaceae > Xerocomus > Xerocomus potaroensis. The sequence continues at coordinate 9,515 of JBBPJT010000476.1, forward strand.
AGTGTGTTGTGGTTCGGTGAATACGAAGAAGAGTTGGTCCAGACGAACATGCTGGAGGGAGGATGACTGAGGATGACTGGTGGACGAGAATGCTGCAAGGTCCATCGTGGCCATGGGTGCTATGTAGCCACTGGCGACTGTCGGCGGGTGACAGTGAGTAGGCTGACAGAGGCTGACGGGTGGTTGATGCTATGGTGGTGTCAAACTTGCTCCGTGCGTCTGCATTCGGATGGTGTTCGGAAGTTCAGAAAATTCAATTCCCATGTACCCTCATGACAAAATACAATCTCAAAACACGAGTGAAGACTAAGCAACGTATCCAAGTCTAGTCTAGATGAGCATCAGCTCGGCGACGATGCGATTTGCCATGAATCATTGCCTACATCAACCACCGTTCCACTATTTGTGATGGGTGTGGGTGCACGCTTATGGGTTAGACCCAGGTAATGTCTTTTCCTTGCAAAATCGCGCTGCGAGTCTGGTCAAGGACGCTGTGGACGATGGGAACGACCCCAGTTTGTACCACTTCCGCCCCTTGTTGGGAAGGGAAGGCGTAGGAAAGCCTCCCATGCCATATTGGGATTGCAGTGCGCCAAAGGCGGCAGCATAGTCTTTCTGTGGTGAAGGATGCATCGCAGAATTTGCAGTAGACAATGACGGAGGAGATGAGATGAGCTCGCCTCGGATGAGCAGTTGAGTTTTTCTTTTATATTATACACAGCCGACGCAGTCAAGATGATACCGGGTTTTCTGTAAGCTCTGACTCGCTCAGTGATAGCTGACTCACATTCCCACTGCCAAGAGTGCCAGCCATTAGCCTGTCACTGTCAAAGTATTGTTAGAGAGCGCACTCACTTCACAGCCTAACCCGATGATCGCACATATCGAACCTCTATCATGATGCGGTACAGCCTTTTTCACCTCCTATGGGCCCATCATACCGACCACGACTCTGGACGGGTGGGTATTAGGAGCCGCCACAAGTTCCTTTTGCATCGCCGCCGTGCCACCAGAATCTACAATTTCGTTGACACGACAGGCATTCACAACACTACAGAAGACAGGAGCAGAGCACCGTCCAGATCAAAATTCGGTCACCAATTACCTTCCGTCCCCATCCTCGTCAGAGAAGAGGGACAAATAGGTTTTCATTTACAAATAGCCATACTGTATCTGAAGCCAAAGAAAGAAAAACCAACTAATAGAACTAATCAACTTTTAAGTAGATTTTGCGAAGGTCGTGTATGCGCGATGTCCATGTTTGGTAAGTCGCGGCTCCGGGCTGTCCATGTCAGTCACGCCCTGGCCATGACGTGTGGTCACTGTACTCGCCGCGCTTGTGCGGTTTGCTTCGTATTCGCTCCCCTGTATTGCCTCTAGTTGATATATAAAAAGTTCGATCACCTTGACCCGCCCAATTCGGCCTTGACGGGTCGTTTGCCTCGGTGCGCCCCTTGACCATAGATAGTTCACGTTCACTACATTTTCGATTGGTTTGGTTTGGGACAGTGTCCTCGGGGTCTCTTGGGTCATCTACTAATTGAGGTCACCACGTGACTGAAAGCTTGATCCGGGAGGCACGGTGCTCCTGATGATTTTTCAACACTGATGGCGATGTGGCTTCCGCACTGGCCGCGATAACCTAGGCAGAAAACCAAGCGCACCATAACAACACCGTCGCAACACCGTCATAAGCCCGTCTAAAACATTACCACAAACCTACCACGATTTAGTTACTCCCGTTTCACGATGTGGCTGCATGGACTGGAGCCCTTTTCTGAGACATTGCTTCCGTGTTTCGGGGCGCGGAAGTTTCGAAGTACTGTGACAGGGCACCTGTCCTGCCTCTTTAAAGGTGTTCCCGCAAGCTGTGTAGTCTGGCTGCGGCTGTGGCCGTTTGATTTCAAAGTACCGTCAATAACCGCATGGGCGCTTCCACACAACCAACATCAAAAAGTGACATGTATCAACAAGGGAAGATGGTGCTCGATCTCGGAAGCGCCAGGCGATTCACAAACGTGGGGCGGTTCTGTAACACCGGGGTTGGATGCCAGCGGAGGGACTTTGAAGAAGAATGAGGTAAGCAGGAGAGCCAAGACCGGTTTGATGAGGTCGGGGATGTTGGAATGAACAGGTCCACAGAGTGAGGCTCTCCAGCCCGAAAAACAGGGTAAGAAGTTTGAATGGCGAGAGCCGGGGCAATGGATGGGGGAATGTGTCGAGGCATGGATAATGGTTATGAGGAGGTCAGTGACCACAAATGATTTCCCAGTCCACACAGGATAAGGTCTTGCCTTGTATGCGTATACAGCCAGCCATCTCAACCACCGGCATATGATGTTTAGTCAATATTGATTACGAAGCAATAATTACGTTTCCCTTTATCATACGTGGACGATCAAGTCACCTTTTACGTGCGCAGACATACGCATTCCATCGGCACCGGCACCAATCAGATATAAGAGACCAGTATGTGTGTCGTTCCTTCCCCTCAGACTTGATTTCCTCGTGACCTACCATGCAACTAACCTTGTTCGGCTTCGTCCTCGACCAATTGAGGCCAGTACCTCCTGTCGAGACTGCAGATCTAACTGGAAAGACGGTCGTCATTGTCGGGGCGAATACGGGTATCGGATTCGAAACTGCAAAACATGTTGCACGTATGAACGTAGGCAAGCTCATCCTTGCCTGTCGCAATGAGCGCAAAGGGGCGGTTGCCGCTGCCGGTAAGTCCTTCTCCTCCATGGAATACTACTTTGCATGGTGACACGTACTGTGCGGAAGAAATCGAATCGGCGACAGGATGCAAGTGTTGTGACTCGTGGCAGGTCGATCTTAGTGATTTTTCCTCCGTGAGCCGTTTTGCGGAAAGGTTCAAACGTGAATGTGGCCGTCTTGATATATTAATTATGAATGCGGGGATGCTTTCCTGGCATTTTGAGGAAACCGTTGACGGCTGGGAGACATCGTTTGTTTTTCCATGCTCGCCGCGAACGTACCCGCTCATGAAATGATAGGCTCCAAGTAAACTATCTCGGCACAGCGCTCCTGTCTCTGTTACTCCTCCCATGCCTGATTGACACTGGAAAGAAGTTTGAGAGCACTTCGCGGCTGGTAATCGTTTCTAGCGAGGCCCATTACTGGGCTCATCTCCCCGAAGATGTCAAGCAATCCTCTAGCCCGATCGCAAAACTCAGTGGCCCGGATTATAGAGACCTTTCGTAAGCCTTGGGTCCATTCTTGGCGTGAACATGCGCTCACAGACCCAAGATCCATGCGCCAACATTACAACCGAACGAAACGTGAGGGTCGATTCCGAACCTCTTTCTCAGACCCCTAACGAACCGTTTTGTTTACGACGCAGTCCTCAACGTACTATTCACACGGGCGTTGCAGGACAGATTGGGGTCCACGACGCCGTTGACGGTCAACGCGGTCAACCCAGGGTTCTGTTACTCCGGTCTGAGACGCAACGTCCGAGGCGTGATAAATGCCCTGGTCGTCCTCATGGAGACTTGTCTAGCGCGGACGTCAGAGCAAGGGAGTCGTCAACTCATATACGCGGCGATCGGTGGGCGTGAGAGGGAGGGGGATCTGAAAGGGGCGTATATCAGCGGAGCGGCGGCCTGTGAGCCGTCTGACTTTGTGATGAGCGAGGAGGGAAAGGGGATACAGGACCGTCTCTGGGTGCGTGTATGATGCGCGTGGGTTTTTTTTTTTTTGGCGTGATGACTTAACATGGCATCGTAGGGAGAGACGATGGACATATTGATCGGGAAGGTGCCGCAGCTTGAGTCGATTGCGCAAGCGTACCTTGAATGAAAATGGTAGAGGACGTTCGGGTCGTGGAGCCTTGTGGCAACGCCTGCTGCAGACGACCTGGCTCCCCTGTGTGCCCGTCGCATAATGGGTCGACCTTTACGGATCATGATGGTTGCATGGGTGTCAGCAGATAGGAAAATTTTAATAATTGCTACAGTGTGAGTTCCTTTGCCTTGGGGGTTGGAGAAATAGGATTATGATAAAGATGTCTGTATCATTTTTGCTGTATGGGCTGCGGAGTCGACTCTGGTCGGTCACGTGCATCGATGATTGGTGTACCTTGCAAACCATAACAGATCCTCTTCCGACATATCAACAGGCCTTTGAGTACCCTAGACAGACATTTGCACAACTTGAGATATGTCCAAAGTCGTTACCTACAATTTGCCATCAGAATGTCACTTTCAGGATAACGTCATACCACCTTATCTGACACCAAACGGAAATAACAGCAAGACTCGACAAGCGACATTAAAATCACCCAAATCCAATTAAATGCTGTACTAAATCCCGAAAAAGCCCGTATGCGAAAAAGGTAAATAACGACAGTCATCCACTAAATCTCAGCGCTCAAAACGCCAGCCCATCCAAAAAAATTTTTAAGCGTTGATAGCGTTGCAGCCAACAGCAATAAGACCATTCTATAGCCCATCCGAGTCAACGATATACTCGATCAGCCAAAAAAGGTGGACGATTGATACGTACGAATTGGGTGTGATCGCAGCAGACGGACTGAGAGGAGCAGCTACTTCCCGCGATGGGAAGGCACCCAATACCAATAAGGCCGTTAACGCCGGCGAGTGCAGTGAGAACGTCTCCTTCCTCAATGTACTGAGCAGCGTTCTTAGCCTAACGAGAGAAGAGTGTAAACCGACAATCATATGCCCGACAACAAGACAAAACGCACATCAGTGTAGGTGTTGCAGCATGTTTGCTTTTGGTTAGAAGAGCAACCACCACCGTTACGAGCCTTGAGGTGGGAGGCAGAGACCAAGAGAGCAAGAGGAAGGAGCGCAAAGATACGAGCGAACATGATGAGTCTTTAGTGAGTGGGAGCGGGGTAGATGAGAGAAAGCTTGGTGAGGTTGATGGGGTATTGGAAGGTGCATTCCCTGGTGTTTTTATACCTCGACGGAGGCTCGCTAACGGTCACGAGTTGAATTCTTTGGTAGAGCGTTCTGGACTAGGTACATACGTACTTGACCAATGGAACCCACCGGGCAGGGGAGGGTCATCTGACGTATTCTAGCCGGCAATTTGGTTATAATTGAGAGAAGCGCGTTCGAAATTCGAAATTTCCGGTGAACGGGTACCTGTTCTACTTTGCATTCCAAGCGCCGGGATCGTCGGGCTTCGTGAACGTAATTAATTAACATAAGGCCTGACGGTAGCAAAAAAAAAGGATGAGCAGTGAGTTTTTGTCAACACTTACAATAGGCTATAGCTTCACTTTACACACATCCGACGCAGTCAAAATGATCGGTAGGTTTTTCCTGTAAACACTGGCTCGGTCAGTGATAGGCTGATTTACATTCTCGCTGCCTATCACTCCATCACAAACAGCTGCTTGGATTAGGTAATCGCGAGTCGCGGCTAAAATATCAATGCGATGCGGGTCAATCTATCGTGTCTCTATCGACCAGAACACGTTATGCTCGTCGTTTTGTCCACTAAGCACGATCCCTGACGCATATACTCGACTCGACACTCGACGGATCTGAGTTTACACCGACACGTCCACTTCCAACTCCACGTCCACATCCAGAATCACTTCCACCATCGCGACATCCAATTCCAACTTCTCATTCCAACTTCTCCCACAACACGCGCTCGGCCCAACACCCGCCCTTTCCCTGACAAGACCACCATCGAAACATGCCAGCATCGGTCTCACCGCTAGACCGACCAGCCCCGTAAAGTCTGCCATCAACTTCTTTCCCGATCGCGATCTCCGCATTTCCAAGTTCCTTCTCCCGCCGTGCCACGCCCCCTCCGGACCCAGCACACCCCTCCCTTCTCCATTTCCCCTCCGTCATCCTACCACCAACCCACCTTTCCTCCGCTCCGCAACCCTCACTCCCCCACTGCCTCACCCCCATCCGTCGTGAACAAACTTAATCGAGTGCAGGGGCACCTTCTCGGCCGCGTCCCCTCCCCGCTCCGACAGCCTCGAGCGCACCCTTCCACAACGTCTACAGTCGTCCCCCTCTTGCCGCCGTCTTCCCTCCTCACCCACCGAACCACCCTGCATCCCCTCCCTCCACATCAGGCAGCTTTGGGTCTCGACATACCCAGATTCAAGAACTGTCTCTTCTGCACTCCATGCCTGTCTGTAGCCATGGGGGCAAGGGTGGTTTACTGTCTCCTCCTACCTCACCAATTTCGCCTTATGAGTGGGATGGAAAGCCGTATTGTCTATCGCGAGGTTGGTACCGTGTCTCTACATTGCAGTGATAACCTACATTGTACATCATTACTCAAATGATCCATTCCTTACCCCATCTGGCCTTCTCCTGCCTTTTGTTGCTCACGCTGTCGAGCTTAGTCTCACAGGTGACGGTAGGTTCATTGACGACGATGTCGGGTTCACGATATACAAGGGCATAGCCATATTGTGAAGCCTGCCACATGCGACACTGGAAGCCAAAATGTGAGGCATGCAAGAAGAGTATCACCCATTCCCAGCCTTGCCGGTGGCCAGGTGGACTCAAGTGTGGCTAAGAGTACCAGTGAAATACATTTCATTCTTCTATAAAAGAGCTCCTTGAGTGTAGATTGACACTGGAAAATATAAATCATGGAATTGACTCTTGGGCCTGTTGATATGTTGAGGCCTCAGTGCTAACTATTAAGTTATATTTGTAGTTTTAATTGTACATCAACTTTGCTACCATCGACGAGAGATGTATTAAATTGTCATTTTTTATGATGTCAGAGAGTGCACTTGCAACCAAACTGAAAGCTCACTGTGGCTAATGGAGGGAACACTGAGGGATCGGGTGAGACAGAACTTGACCACGATCTATACGGGCGACTACGAGGGGCGAAGACAAAGAACAACTATGCTACATCTACGCGGTGCGGCGAGATACACAGTGTGCACGTGATGTGTATGTATGTACACCACAAACGCGATGATCACGCAAATTAAACCTCTATCATGACGTGGTACAACCGCTTTTTAACCTCCTATCCCATCATACTGACGACCACGACTCTGGACGGGTGGGCCTTAGGAGCTGCCACAAATTTCCTTTCGTATCGCCGTCGTGCCACCACCACCTTCAAACCATCATTTGTTTGACAGACATTCACGACACTGATTGTGTCGTGGCTTCCGTACTGGCCGCGAACCTAGATAGAAAATCAAGCGCACCGTCACAACACTGTCGTAAGCCCCTCTAAAACATCACCACAGACTTACCCTATCCCAGTTTCACAATCCAATCCACACATGGCTACATACTGACTGAACCCTTTTCCAAGACATTGCCTCTGCATTTCTGGGGGTGCCTTAGTACCGTGACATTGCACCTGTCCTGCTTCTTTAGGTATTCTGGCCGCAAGCTGTGTAGTATGACTGCGGTGCAGTGGTGTGAGACTTTCAAAGTATTGTTGACATGGGGACTTCCGCACAACCAACCTCAAAAGGCAACATGCATCAACAGGGGAAGATGCTCGCTCTCAGGAGCGCCAGGAGGTTCACAAACGGGGTTCTGCAACACCGGCTTTGGATGCTAGCGGAAGGGTTTCGAGGGAGAGAGGTAAGCAGGAGGGACAAGACCAGTTTGAAAAGGTCGGGGGTGTCGGGCCGAAAGAGGGTCCACAGAGTGAGGCTCTCCAGCTCGGAAGACGAGGTAAGAAGTTTGATGGTGAGAACCGGAGCAATGGATGAAGGCACGGACAATGGTTATGCGAAGGTCAGTGATCACGAGTGATTCTCCAGTCTACACAGGATGGTCGCCTTGTACACAGCCAGCCCTCTCAACATGTAAAGCACCGAAGCAATCCACATTCTCAACATTCCATCATACCGGTGGGAAATTTTCAAACAAGTCAGCATATGTAGGCGATCACTTGATAGTTTACGTGAGCAGACATATGCATTCCATCGGCACCAATCAGACATAAGAGACCAGTGTGTGAGTCGTTCCTTTTGCCAACTTCTCCTCAGACTTGATTGCCCCCTGACCTATCATGCAGTTAACCTTGTTCGGCTTCATCCTGGACCAATTGAGACCAGTACCCCCCTGTCGAAACCGCAGATCTAACTGGGAAGACAGTCGTCGTCGTCGGGGCAAACACAGGTATCGGATTCGAAGCTGCAAAACACGTGGCACGTATGAACGTAGGCAAGCTCATCCTTGCTTGTCGCAATGAGCACAAAGGTGCGGCTGCGGCTGCTGGTACGTCTTTCTCTTGCATGGAATACTACTTTGCACGGTGACACGTACTGTCCCAAAGAGATCGAATCGGCGACGGGGTGCAAGTGTTGCGACTCGTGGCAGGTCGACCTTGGTGATTTTTCCTCCGTGAGCCGTTTTGCGGAAAGGTTCGAACGTGAATGTGGCCGTCTTGATACATTGATTATGAATGCGGGTATACTTTCCTGGGATTTTGAAGAAACCGTTGACGGCTGGGAGACATCGTTTGTTTTTCGGTGCTAGCTGTTCGAGTACCCGCTCACGAAATGATAGGCTTCAAGTAAACCATCTCGGCACAGCGCTTCTGTCTCTGTTACTCCTCCCATGCCTCATTGAGACCGGAAAGAAGTTTGGGAGCACTTCCCGGCTGGTAATCGTTTCTAGCGAGGTCCATTACTAGGCTCATCTCCCGGAAGATGTCAAATGGTCCTCTACCCCGATTGCAAAACTCAGTGGCGCAAATTATAGAGACCCAAAGTCGATGCGCCGACGTTACAACCAAACAAAACGTGGGCGTCAACCTCGAATCTCTTTCTCAGTCCTCTAACTGACCGTTTTGCCTATGGCGTAGTGTTCAACGTACTGTTCACACGGGCGTTGCAAGACCGATTGGGGTCTACGACGCCGTTGACGGTCAACACGGTCAACCCAGGGTTCTGTTATTCCAGTCTGAGACGCAACGTCCGAGGCGTGATGAACGCCCTGGTCGCCCTCATAGAGACTTGTCTAGCGCGGACGTCGGAGCAAGGGAGTCGTCAACTCATATACGCGGCGATCGGCGGGGGTGAGAGGGAAGGGGATCTGAAAGGGGCGTATATCAGCAAAGCTGCGGTCCGTGAGCCGTCTGACTTTGTGATGAGCGAGGAGGGCAAGGGGATACAGGACCGTCTTTGGGTACGTGTGTGATGCGCGTCGGTTTTTCTTTTTTGGCGTGATGACTCAACACGGGGTCGTAGAGGGAGACGGTGGATATATTGATCGGGAAGGCGCAGCAGCTTGGAACGATTGTGCAAGCATACCTTGAATGAAAAATGGTAGAGGACGTTCGGGTCATGCGCCAGCTGCAGACGGCCTGCCTTCTGACTTCCCCCGTGCGTCTACCGCGCAATGGGCCGGTTGTTACACATCATGATTGTCACATAGGTGCCAACGGACAGTGATATAGAGTAATAGTTGTTACTATGTGAGTTTTCTGCCTTGGGGATTGAGGAAATACCATTTTTGCTGTGGCCACAGTGGTCCATCAAGCACTTGGTTACCAGATAACTTGGGTAGCGGATTAGATCCTGCTCCAGCATGTCACTAGGCCTTTGTATGCTCCAGAGAACCCTTGCATGACTTAACATATTCACATACAACTTGCTATCAGCACGTGGCGTTCTCCTTTTTTCCAAAAACGTCACATTGAATGCAATACCACCTTATCTGAAGCCAAACAGAAATGATAGCAAGACCCGACACACCACATGGAAGTCACGCAGATCCGATTAAACGCTGTACTAAACGCCCAAAAAGCCCGTATGCGAAAAAGGTAAAGAACGACGGACGTCCACTAAATCTTGGCGCTCAAAACTCCAGCCCACCCAAAATTTTTTCTATGCGTTGATAGCGTTGCAGCCAACAGCAATAAGACCGTTCTATAGTTCATAAGTGTCAACAATATACTGGATCGGCCAAAAAAAAGGTGGGCGAATGATACGTACAAATTTAGTATCTTTGCAGCAGACCGATTGGGAAGAGCATCCGGATCCAACAATAGGAAGGCAACCAACACCAATAATGCCCTCAACACCGACGAGGGCACTGAGGACATCTCCTTCTTGAATGTACTGGCCAGCATTCTTGGCCTAACGGGGGGAGAGTGTAAACCGACAATCATATGCCCGACAACAAGACAAAACGCACATCAGTGTAGGTGTTGCAGCATGTTTGCTTTTGGTTAGAAGAGCAACCACCACCGTTACGAGCCTTGAGGTGAGAGGCAGAGACCAACAGAGCAAGAGGAAGGAGCGCAAAGATACGAGCGAACATGATAAGTTTTTAGAGAGTGAGAGTGAGGCAGATGAGAGAGCTTGGTAAGGTTGATGGGGTACTGGAGAGTGCTTTCCCTGGTGTTTTTATACCTTGACGGAGGCTCGCTAACGGTCACGAGTTGAATTTTTTGGTAGAGCGTTCTGGACTAGGTACATACGTACTTGACCAATGGAACCCACCGGGCAGGGGAGGGTCATCTGACGTAGTTTAGCCGGCGATTTGGTTATAATTGAAAGAAGCGCGTTCGAAATTGGACATTTCCGGTGGATGAGTAGCTGTCCGTGGCACTTTGTATTCCAAGCGCCTCCAGCCCGTCTAACGAAGAAAAGCGTTGTTGAACACTGCTTGCACGAGGGCGTAGGATCAACAGTACAGTGGAGAAATTTTGAAAGAGTCACAAGCCGGGATCGCCGGGGCTTCTGGGTTCGATGAACGTAATTAATACAAAGCCTGTGACGCTAGCAAAGATGCCGCCAGCCAAATGGACGCAACGTGGATTGTCGAACAATGTGTCTAAACTTGTAATCATACAATGAGACTCACCACACGGAAGTCCAGTCACGCGCGGCCGTCCAAGGTATATTTCAACAGCAACGTGCGTGCTCTCAAGCAAAGAACAGGAATTTTTTTTGGTCGTAGAACTTTGTGTCGACCCTTCGGGATTAAGGTGGGCCCGCTGCCGAAGCTGTAACATAGTACTAGCCCGGTCTGGACGCGTCGATTGAGTGCTTGTGCGCGTAACAGGTACGAATGACCCAGCCAATCACGCGGGGTTGAGTAAAACATGTACGAGCTGTGCGAAGTTACTAACTCAGCGGTCGCCGATGGTGGAGAACGCTAATCTATTACCTGCGAAGTTACTAACTACACATAAGTGAGTGTCTGGACAAAACTAAGTAAAGATAAACGTACCTCAGCGGTCGCCGATGGTGGAGAACGCTGAGGTGCGATATCGTGCAGAAGGGATTTAAGTATGTTACGGTGCGTGACTTATGATGTAACAACATGTGACGAGAGACGAGATGTAAACTCCAACAAAACAGTGGGTCGACAGCGGCCGTTCTCAAAAACATGTCGGTCAACTTTGCCCAGGTCAATTATGTGATATACACTGGGATTTAGCGATTCGTAATGCAATGTGTAAGCGAATTACAAAAACAGGCAACATTTTCTGTACGATCAGGGCTTGAAGACAGGGTCTGGAAATGGCCGACCAAGGACAGAGAATACTCCGATATCAATTCACCCGGTGACCCTTCTGCCGTGGGCGCAAAGTGTGGGAGCCGTCTGAGCCACCAACAGAAAGAGCACCAGGGCAGCCAAGAAGTGGTGTTGGGAATGGCTCAAACAGTCGATGCTGGCCAATCACAATGACCCCGGTCAAAATGACTTCTGGCATCGTCATTTTTGCAGGACAGGATTCGAAGGTGCCATCGACCCACGACGCCGATCTTCCTAGCCCAAGCTCTGTTTATCGGTAAGGGATCCACAAGATGTGGAAATAGAAGTAGAGCTCGCTCTTCCTTGAAGCATGCTTTCAGCATAAGCTGTTCTGAACCGGTTAGTCTTTGTCGAACACCCCCATCTAACTAGTTTCGCTAGGTCGCAGGCTTCATTTTCCTTGCTGATGTTGATGCATCCTTTATTACTATAACCCTTGACCGATGGCGCGTTCACGGTGTGGTCAATCCGGATGCGCTTCCCTCTCACTTTGTCGTACTGTGAATGTGTTCATCTGTCTCACCCTGGGTCACTTTGAATGACCAGCAGGTCGGCCCCATCGTTTGCCATCCTATTCTTATGGGATCACTACCTTATCGCCCACGAGGAAAAATTCATCTTGTGTGACCTATGCACTATTCTTTCCACTCCCTGAATCCTTCTTAACCACATCCTCTGTGAGTTGCTCAGCAGCGGAACCTATCCATCGACTACCTACAGAACAAGAATTTTTGTTCCACCAAAAATGGATTATTGATATCGAATCATAAAGAGTCAAATGTCATGTTAGGGAAGCGGGGAAAGCAAGTGTACCTCGTGAAACGCCGTTCTTGGGAGAGATTAGGCATTTACGTCCTCTCCCCGTCCCAGCGGGCAAACGATCTGCAGTACAGACTTCTGCCAGCAAGCTGTTCCTCCATCTGACTGCGATTTTGTTTTCAGCAAACATTGGGATCCGATGCCAAGATAGATCTTTGTGCGTATCATTAGAAGATCAAGATAGTTTGGGGCATCGAGAATGCTGAAGTAAGAGTGCGGGTGCTGTAATGTTGGGAATTGACGAGATAACCGACGCGTTCTGGATGGTTGCACTTGCGATTTTTGGCGTGCTTTGATCAGCAGTATGCAAATGGTTGAAGTTCTGCCATAGTCTCGGGATTCACTCTCGACCTCGCAGGCCGGATGTTTTTCATTACAGATAACTATAGGCGCCTTCTGGTCAGATGGTGCTATAAGTAAACTTCGGCGGGCTCCCGGGGGACTACGCTATTCCGACGCGACCAGCCAGCCACAGAATCATTATCTCATTACCTATCCCACAGCCAAACTCGGCTACGGGTACGGTACGGATTGGGTTGGCGTTGGCGCTACGAGTCGGACAGAGCCGTTCCGCGCCGTTCCGGAAGTATAGTAGGCAATGATATCGATTGGACCACGAACGTGCCAAATCGTTTATTGCCAGTTTGAGTGTCGTCTATCAGGTTTTTACCAAGCTGTACATTTGCTAGTGACGATAAAAAGACAAAAGACAATCCTTAATCTTCCTTACCTTTTCCTCGACGATGAACTCTCTCCGCAACCACCGGGTCATCATCGCCTCTCTCTTT
>JBBPJT010000477.1:0-22611 GCA_038088895.1 Xerocomus potaroensis
GTCTGTGCGCATCCCTAGTAGGTATATATAGGTAGTACTTAGGGCGGTATGAACCTTACGTTCATCTTTAACCGCGGCCCCTACCTGTACCTTGCCTAGCATAAGGCATTCTTGTCTTGCAATCCACTTTCTTCTTCCTGTTTTCCCATTGTGTCTGATCCCGGCTGTTCGCCCTTCAAGACCTTTGGATGGTGTCGATGCCTTGCAGGCGGGTGCAGGCAAGACCGTAACACACGCACCCTGCTGTTCCCCCTCTTTCCCCTCTCTCTTCCTCCTCCTCTCACCCCTTCCAACAGCTGTCTGTTGACCTTGTTTCCGGCTTCCCTCCTTCCTCCGGGTTCGATTCTATTCTGGTCGTGGTCGACCATGGCCTTAGTAAGGGGGTCTTTCTCCTTCCTTGTGCAAAAACCATCGATGCGGCGGGAGTTGCACACCTTTTCTTTTCTCAAATCTTCCCTCATGTCGGCCTCCATGATAAATTGATCTCTGATTGCGGCCCCCAATTCGCTTCCACCTTTGCTCGCGAACTCGCACGACTCTTACATTACGACGTCGCTCTCTTCTCCGCGTACCACCCCCAGACTGATGGTGAATCCGAACGAGTAAACCAAGAGATTGAGACCTACCTCCGCCTTTTCTGTCAAGACCATCCAGAAACTTGGGTAGACCTACTTCCCATGGCACAATTCATGCACAACTCCTCAATCCACTCGGTCACCAAATGTTCTCCGTTTTCATTGATTTTGGGGTACGAACCGCGTGCCTATCTGCCTCTCGGCAAAACGTTCCTCCCTTCCTTGACTGAACGTCTTACGACATTGGACAAGGCGCGAAACGAGGCAATGTATGCCCATCAACTGGCACAACAATTAATGAAAGAACGACTGCGGAGCAAGTTCCGCCCGTGGAAAGTTGGTGATAAGGTGTGGTTGGAAGCCAAAAATCTGAAACGTAGCTCCCCATGGCGGAAATTGAACCCATTACGAGAAGGGCCATTTGAAATTACGAAGGTCTTGTCCCCGGTGACGTATCAATTACGTCTACCTCATCGGTGGAAAATTCATGATGTGTTTCATGCCTCTCTATTGTCCCCATATCGGGAAACTGCGGAGTTTGGGAAAACTTCTTTGCGCCCTCCCCCGTTAGACATCGGTGGAGATGAAGAATGGGAAGTAGAACGGATTTTACAACACAAAGGAACAAAGCCGCGGAGACAGTTCCTCATCAAATGGAAGGGTTACCCCTGGTCCGAAAATACCTGGGAACCAGAACGGAACTTAGTCCGTGCACGGACCCTTCTAGCAAAATATAAACGAGATCACTCCCTCTAACGACCCTCACTTCCCTCTCCTCTTTGCTTCACAATGCCCGCAACATGCAACTCTTCTTCCTCCCCTCGTCCTGTCTCCTCCGGTCATCTGATTCCTTCTGTTTTCCCTATTCGCGTCAACTTTCTCCCTGATATTGCTCGTCAACTCGTCTTCTCCGCCGTCCTTCAAGACGCTCCTCTCTTTGCCCGCGCAATGGAGTCGGAGGTGATGGATCAAGCAGTCGAAGAAGCTTGCATCCTCTACCACACCCTCGCCACTCTACGTCTTGTACTTAATTCTAACTTCCCGACTGATCGCCCTCCTCTCCTAGCCGCTCAAAGCATCACTTGCTTGGGACGTGCATGACATCAAACCCTGGACCTTTTGTATCGCTTGGGGTTCGGATATGTGATCAATTCTCTCCCTTTTGATGTCATAGGTCCCATCGTGCGACCCTTCCTGGTTGCGATGCATCCGTCATCCTGGTTCGCCTACTTATGGCAATAAGAGATGCCAGTGCGGATCACCACCGTGACTTCATACCCCTTACCGCCTCTTGCTGTCGTCCCCACGGACTCCCTGAATGAGTTGACCCCTGCCGAACTGCTCATTCCCTCCGAGATGCCTGGAGGTTATATTTCATCACCGACTCCATCCCCTCCTCCCTTGCGAACTCCCACTCCATCCCCCCTACCAGTACCTCCCCCGAAACTTCCAGAAATTCCACACAATCGTCCCTCTCCCTCTTCTTCTTCCGTGCGAACCTCAACCCCGTCCAGGAAATGGACCAAGAAGAAGGGAAAGGGGAAGAAGAAAGCAACCGTCCAGGCTCCCTTTGGTCTCCCCTCGTCCCCTGCCTATAATCTCCGACCTCGTCCGACTCTCACTCCTCGCTCTTCCCCCATCGATGAGATGAGTAATCTTCATGCTTCCTCTTCCACCTCGCCCTACGACGAAGACTGGCATTCGCGTTGCGAATGGTGTGGCGAGCGCGACACACATCTCGGCATTTGGTGCCCTCGCCACCAATGCCCTTCTTGTTACGCCTATGCCCCGGGTCATCTCCTCGCCAACTGCCCCGCCAGCGCATGCCCTTATTGCACGGGTTCACATTGGGGTCTCCCATGCCCCCTCTATCGTTGCCGTCCGAACGGATGTGATGAATGCCGGACGATGGTTTGGGGTGAGCTCTGCCCTCGTCGGGTTCGCGCGCAGTACCTGCAGGAGGAGGAAGCCATCCTTCATCAGGACTTACCGGACGATTATGATTATGTCATTCGTGATTGAAAATTCGGTGACTTTTCAGATAATTCGGGGGTTTTGTTACGGTTATGTGCTTTTATCCCTTATTTTCTCCCTTTTGTTACCACTCTTCTTCCCTTGGTTCGTATCGCGATATGTTCTCCCCGTTTGTCAGACGTTATTTCCTTTCTAGGTCGAACCGTTCATTGCGACCTCATGTCCCCATTCTTCCCACGTATTACCCTTGACCCTACCCCAACAGCTTCTTTTAGCTACTGGTCCGTGCGTCATTAGCGTAGTATAAATACTCCACGCCGTGTATTAGTAACTCAAGCTAGTTCTACGCAATCACACGTAGTTTCCTAGTTCCCGAGTCATTCCTAAGGTCAATCCGAAGTTGACTAGGAATTCCCAGTCGTCTCTCATAAAGTCGCCTCACGTCAACTACGTTCCGCGTAACAGCACGGCGGCAGAGTGAGGATAGAGCCACAAGAAGCTACAGGGCCCACACTAGGCAATGTAACGGTTAGATTAAGCTTAGGGTATCTTACAGGAAAGTGCTACTCTATATACTACCAGCTATGGCGCACAGACCATGCTGACGAAGCACTAAGTAAGGGAAACCCTCAACCCTGGTGCAAGGGTTGACCTAATGGAGAAACGCCCTTAGCCCTGGGCGTAACACGAGGTAAGCTATTAACAGGAACGGCCATGAGGTGTTACGTAGTGAGCCAGTAGCTTCGAATGGCAGCAGCTACGAGGACGACAACAAGATATAAGACACCAGTAAGGAGGACTGCTGAGGACAAGACTGCGAGGGCGACGTCCACTAGGATAGTCGCAAAAAGGCAGACGGCAATGGCGATGAACGTGATGACGATATGGAAGCTGTCAAGGGCACGTGCTGGGATGACTGGGAATAATGAGGGCAAGTGGGATCCTCAGGGCGCGGCGGCGGAGTGAGGAGAGACGAAGGCGATGGGATCCTCAGGGTATGACAACCGGAATGAGGAGAAGGCCACAAGAAGTTACTAGCCCACACTTAGGCGTTGTAACGATGAGATTAAGCTTAGGGCTACAACAGGGAAAGCGCTACTACTTATACTACCAGCCATGGCGCACAGACCATGCTGACTAAGCGCTATCTATGGTAAGCCCTCAACCCTGGTTCAAAGGTTGACCTACAAAGGGAATGCCCAAGACCCTGGGCGTAACACGCGAGGTAAGCTATAACAGGAACGGCCACGAGGCGGAAGCAAAGAAGGCCCCGTGGCGAACACGTGTAGGGCACGTTGCCCGTAATACAAGACGACCTAGGAGACAAGCGTTATCCTAAGGTCGGGAACACAAAGACGAAGGAAAGATCTAATCGTATACCGTAGGGGATGGCGGGGAAGACTAGGAAAAAAGGATATCGTCAAGACTATTCGCACAATAGGGTGGAAACGTAGTAAAACCGTAACAGGTAACATAGTTAATATGAGATGTGGTCATGGTAGAGGGAAGTGAGGAAATAGTGGAGAGAGTGGAAGACCTGACAAGGGTCAGTGCATCATTTGTCCATGCTAGAATACCCTAGCCTGCATTTGCTTGATTAGAAGGACTTGGACTTGGTTCTTATGATTCCAATGCTGCTATCCTCTGATTAAAATGATCAATCTGCTCTTGAACAATCCTAGTTGATTCAGTAATCTCAGTAGTGACTTCCCAGATTGAGGAAAGTACTTGATTGGCTAGTTTATCAATAATCCGTTCTGGGGCTGGGTGATATGATCCTACAGATAAGAAAGTGTTGGATCAGAATGATTGACAGCTTTGGTAAGAAGAGGATGATGAGGAAGAGGATCAGGCAGGGGATTGTCTGGTGCTCAGACAAAAGGAAGCAAGATGCCCCAGTGCAGACTGATGATAGTGAGAGCTAATTGTTCTAGAGAGACCCTCTGTTTCTTGATGAAATAATAGTCTATATAGGATATTTCTACTCCTGAGTCAATTAGAGCAGCAGTGTTGGTGGTTTTCAAAGTTCCTTGAGCCATGACAAGTTGGATGGGTAAACATAATAATTTAGATCATCATTTAACTACAAATATAGGCAAACAGATAACTTTTGAAATGAAGGGCACTGACATCAATGCAGTCCTTCTGTCTAAAAATCCTTTTGCATAAAGAAGCAAGCTGAAAGCATGCCCACTATTTCTTCTCCAGCATCTTCTTTATTATTCTCCTCCTTTTCTTCAGCTTCTATTTTCTGTACTTCTTTCTTCTTAGTGTGCTTCTTGCAATTAGAACATTCTTTTGATAGATGGCAGTATTGATGGCAGTTAAAGCACAGGCCACATCAATTATGTTCTGTAACTTGTTCAAATATTAGCCTATCCACATCCATGGTATTTGGGTCATGTGGAGCAAAAGAAGATAGGATGTTTCATCAATAGAGAGAGGTGTAGAGAGTGGAGGAAGAGCAGGAATGCAGTTTCTCAATTCTGTCTGCAAGATCCCATTGGATTCTAAAGCGAACAGCTTTTGCATACCATCCAATGATCTTGGTTGAGATGGTATCTGTGGATTGGATTTGTTACATCAAAGGGGGAGGAATTCTAGCAGCAAAGTATAAGACTATTATTGTGGAATCAGAGGTTTCATTTAATTCAGCCTGAATGGCCCTCATCTTGAATTGATTGATATAGTTTATCAAATTATTATTTTTTCAGATATGATAGATGGTTAACCATCCTAGCACCTGGTACTTAAGATCAGAGTGTTCAAAGTCTTGTTTGACCACTGTAATAAAATCTGCAAATAACATGAAGGTCTGGGCATCTAGTGCCTTGTTCTGGAAGATCATAGCCCAAGTATTGGCTGGTCCTTTCTTTATATAAGAGAGTACAAATATGACCCTTATATTATTCTTTTTATAAACATCTTTATTGACTAGCAAGTATGTTATACATTGCTGAGCCAGTCAGCAGCAGTATGGGGACTATCATTGTATTCTTCTAGAGTGTTGAGATGAAGCTCAATGGGTTTTGAAGAAGAAAAGTGCAATATCTTTGCTTATTTCAAGGGGGAAGAGTGTTATGGTTTTCTAGGAGACACCCTATGCTTGGTCTAGCAATGGGGTCTCTAGTCTATCAGGTTCATTTCTCCTATTCCTTATTCCCTCCCCAATCCCCTGGTATAATGATTAGATGTCCCATTATCATGCCTTTGTCTTATTGCTGACCTATTATGCCCTTGTCTTAGGTTGTGTGTATTACCATCACAAACTCTCCATATGTTTGCCACAAGGCTTCTATGCTTCTACCTTATGAAACACCTCTAATCTCTTGATCAGCCTTAGATAAGACTGATATGAGAGATCTTATGGAGAGGAGGCCAAAGTGTGAGTTGATAAGAAAAGAGAAGAGTATAGAACTGGGTCTATCTTGCTTAGAGCCTCCTCTAGAGGGAGAACACCAAGAGAACTCAACTGGGGAGTCCCCTGGTCAAGTTCCTTGGGCTTTATATACTATCTAAGTGTTACAGTTTTCCTGGTTCTATTTCCCCTTATATCGATTATGCCAATAACTCTTCATTTCTGTTTCATCTCCAATCTTACGGATGCTATTTCCCTTCCTAGAATAACCTCATGTTATCCTCATGTCCCCAAATTTTCCCAACTAGTATAAGACGTTCCCCAAAGTTCTGTCCTGCTATATTTAGAAGTACATAGCTTGGTCCATTCACCATTTCACTAAGGGTAAATACCTAGCACATGTATGAGTATCACTAAGCTAGTTCTACACTAATACACGTAGTTTCCTAGATCTTCTCGATCCACTTCTAAAGTCATTGGATTGCTCTATTGACTAGAAGGTCTTATCCAAAAAAGCATAACACTAAGTATTTACATAGGTTTTGACTAGATCTAATGGTTGGATGGTAAAGGGCATATGGGGGCATGTAAAGTGCATATGGAATGGGAGTATATGCATGAGGAGTCCTTGCTGCAGTGGCAGCATAGCCCTGGATATGATAGATCGCATGTTTGATGCATAAGTCACCCTTGGGGTTATCTAGAGATCTGCCACCAAGGAGGTGGAATCTATGGGAGGTAAGGGCGTCCATGGGTGCTTCTAGATGTATATGAGTAGGGGGAAAGAGCTGGGGCCAAGGGATCGGTCCATTGGTCCAGGATTTATGGGCGAGGATTTTGGGTTTTGGTTCCCCCTATAGATAAGATTAGATAAAAGTGTCTTAGTGCGAAAACTGTTTCTGGAGGATCAGAAAAGATGATCCAGTGGCTCAGGAGTGATCCTACAGATTCATAACACAGGATAGGTCAGTGAACAGAGTGGGAATGTGAGAAAGGGGACATCTAATCAATATACTAGAGGGAAAACAGGGAGTAGAGACAAGGGAGAAATGAACCCAGTAGACTAGAGACCCCATTGCTAGACCAAGCATAGGGCATCTCCTAGAAAACCATAACAGTAACTAAGCAACCATCAATTGAGGAAAAAATAAAGGAGACATGAGGCATTTAATAAGTGATGTTATGAATCAATATGACCCCCCCCCCTAACTTCTCCTAAGCTCCCCTGATCTCCTAGAGCAACTTTCGCTCTAAGGAACTTTTATCTAATCTTATCTATAGGGGGGACCAAAACTCAAAATCTTCGCCCATAGATATTGGTCCAATGGACCAATCCCTTTGCCCCAATCTTTAACCACAACTAATACACATATAGAACTATCTATGGATGCCCTTATCTCCCCAAGACTCCTTACCCTTGGTGGCAGATCTCTAGATAACCCTAAGGGGCACTTATGCACCAAACATGCAATCCATCAATACCAGGGCTATGCTGCCACTGCAGCAAGGATTCCTCATGCATATACTCCCATTCCATATGCACTTTACATGCCCCCATATGCCCTTTACCATCCAACCATTAGATCTAGTCACAACCTATGTAAATACTTAGATAGTATATAAGGACCAAGGAACTTGACTGGGGGAGTCCCCAGTCGAGTTCTCTTAGTGTTCTCCCTCTGGTAGGAGGCCCTAGCAAGATAGACTCAGTCCTAGACTTCCACCTTTCTCATATCTTCATCCTTATTGGCCCCCTCTGCATAGATCTCTACTATCTGCCTTATCTAGGGCTTGATAAGAGATCAGAGGTGTTTCAAGTGAAAGCCTAGAACAGAAAATAGCATCCAAGTTATGGGAAGAAAGGACAAGGTAATGGAAAGACTATCTTATGATCAGAAAAGGAAAGGAAAAAACATGGCAAAAGATAAAGGGAATAAAATATAGCACTTATCACAGTGAGTCTCCCACTGTCCACTGTCTCCCTTTTCTCTGCTACCAGTTGAAAACTCCATTGCTTCCAATACCATTCCTGAAAGTGTTCCATCAGCATGCCAACATGTCTCATTTATGATTGATTGTGTAGTGAGCTAATCTACTAATTCTCCCTAATTCTAACTATTTCAATTGAGTGTGCTGATCATAGCTGGATCAGTGAAATTAGTCAAAATTAAAACGAAAATCACTTGAGCATACTATTAAGTGGTAATATCAACATCCATTCCAATGGTTTTCTCCAAAGTTTACACTATGTCAAAACTAGACACAAAATTACATATGTCCAAGGACTATTTTTTAAATTTTATTCCAGTAAAATCTCTTGAAATAGCATTCCACATACATCCAAGAAAAGGCTGGGATATACATATCAAGCGAGAGCATCAGACTAGGCGCCGGAGGTTCCAATCAGAGAAATTCGTCTTGATCGACCTTATAGCAACGGTAAGGCTTCGAGTCTATCACTGAAGCGACGCCCTGGAAAGAAATGATAAATGTCTGGAAATGCTCGCTCAGCAGAGCAAGGGTTTACCTTGTACGTAGTAAAGACTGAGTCCCGTCCGTGAGCACTTGTCCCTCGGTACAAATAAGAATACAAACTCACAGTTTCGCGGATCGTATTTCTGTTTGATGGACGACAGCGCCTCGTACTTGTACCCAAAGAAGGCTGGAAACAAGAATGTGATTGGTTCACGGCTTGCCCCGGGCAGGAACGATGATTCCTCACCTTGTTGCCAGTTTGGTTCGAATGCGTCACCTTCGTTTTGGTAGCTGCTCGTGATCCCCAGCGCGGTCAGTGGCGCGACCGTATTGTGAACGGCCTTCACGACCTCCGCCTGTTTCGCCACGGGGGCTTGGGCAGTCCAGGACCTTTATCGAACAGATAATTAATGAATATCGCTTTCGGACGGACGACGAATCTAAAACAACTCACGCAGAGAAGGTGACGTGCCACGCGGCAGCGTATAGACCCGGGTTCGCGCCAGTCGTGTTTGCCGACGAAGCTGTCGCGTAGGGCATATCGGCAAGTATAATCAACGCGGCGGGCCCAAAAACCCCCGTCGTGTTTTCGGAGAGCGGCACATTGAGAGTCTGCAGACCCCTCCAGACCGCCTTGGCAACGGCTGTGATCGATGCGGGCTGAGACGGATCGATGTACGATCGTGGGACAAGGCGTGAGGCCACTTGGATTGAAGCACCGACGGGGCTGACCGAGTCCCAAAAGGGACCAGCATTCTGCTGGATTGCCGCACTGACTGAGGGGAACATGGGATCTGAGGTTGTGTTCGAGGTCACCGTATAGTTTGACGAGAGGCTTTTCAACTCTTCAAAGAACGGGTAGAGGTCAGAGAGAGTAGCAGTGGTAACAGGCCAATAGATGGGCTAATGACAGTCACTCATTAGAGGACAGACGAATGAACAGCAGAACATACAAGAAAATATTGGTCCTCGGTCGCAACCAAAGTGAACGTGATACCTGCGCTCCCCCACGAATTTTGGTATCTTGCCAACAGGGCGATGAATTGAATACCAAGCGTGGTCACGTTTTGGGAAGTGCTCGGTGTAATGACGAGAAGGGAAGCTCCAATTGCAAACGAAGGGTACACCCGGACAGTGACAGAGGCTATGAGAATTAGAGCGGCAGGATTAGAACGATATGGGCTAGTACGCACTGACAATTCCCCAACTTCCGGCTCCCCCTCCTCGGAGAGCCCAAAACAAATCGGAATTTTGGACTTCGTTCGCTGCCCTGATCTGTCCATCCGCAGTGACGACCTTCCCCCACACTACTCAGCTGATTGAAACTTGAGGGGGAAGGGAAGTTACCTCAAACTGAAGTACGTTATCTGCCTATTTTTGTCGGGGTCAGTCAGATGAGATTCAACGACAAAGGACGGTATTCATACACCAAGTCCATAAGCAGGTGTTAGTCTGGTCTGAAGATCAATTATTTGCAATACAAGATGCAAGTCTTGCTTACATGCTATGGCCACCTCCTTGCAGGTAGCCGCCAGCTGAGGTTCAGGAACGAATGAGTGCCAGACCCGACGGAGAGTCATACTCACCACCTCCAACAGTACTACAGAATCCACCGACGGGACTAACATTGTGGGCCGTAGCAGAGTCGTAAACTATATCACAAACTGTCTTAATAGTGGCAATATGGAGCTGTGAAGTACTCACCTTCGTAAGTCTGCACACCTGCACCAATAGTGAAGGCCGGAACGGGGGCAGCATCTGAACCTTGGGGAACAAACTCTGGCACGTAGCTCGAATCTTTCATCAAGTGGGTATACACTTGAAGGGTGGATGGGGCTGCAGACCGACCGAGATAGTCATGACCTGGTTATTTCCCGTGAGTAAAGCCAAGATACTATCTATGGAGAACGGTAGACCTGTGCTCTTCACTGTGATCTTCACATTATGAGCGGTTGCCCATTGAACCACGGTGCTCGCATCTTGAGCATCCGAGATGGCTATACTGTACGGTGGTGTTGATCCTTGACGACACGTCGCATTGCTAACAGGCTGAGGATTATCATAATCCAAAACGCAATCTTGGTGGAAACCACACGACTCCCAGTTCGTCCACAGAAGCGCGGCAGGGACCGCTTCACGCTGAAACGACCGGGGTTAGTATGGCACAACACAATACATGCTCAAACATGCCTGTGTATAGTTCTTGTATCCGGAAATGACTAACTGACATGCTTCTGCGTTGAAGAGGGGATCGGAGGTGTAGCAAATAGCAGCCCATGGCCTGATTGCTTGAAGTCGTCCACCCACCGAGTCGTTCAACGATTTCCATTCGGATGGGCTGGGCCAGGTCTTGCTGGATAGGGAAGCAAAGTTTGGAACAGCGTATGGCGCTAGCAGCACTTTTGCGATTGCTGTGGTTGTAGCAATGGCCACCACGATAGTCTTCAGCATGGGTTGCGATGACTACTCTGTTCACTTGGGTGTAGAAGGGAAGGATTAGGGAGGCTCACAGTTGGCTTCACTTTCATATTCGCTTTCACATTAGGGCAGAGTTGGCCTTCGGCGGTGTACCTATAGGTGCAGTACGATGATTACGTAAATGAAGTTAATCCATGTGGCGCAAACCAAGAGCGCGTGCCCGAATTCGCAATTCCAGCTCCGTGAAGACTGAGTCTGGCAATATGAAGAATAAAGCGACAAAACAACGTGAGTTAATGGGGAATTGGACAACCCTAGTCTATGTTCCTTCCTTTTCATCTATTACCCTTGTGTTGTGTTCATCTCTCTCCCAACTTACATATACACCATCTTTTATTCTCCCACGGATGTCATCTTCCTCCCAGGATGGGTTCCCCTTTTGGCATAGCATCATGCAAGTTACAATGTTCTAAATCACGTCCCCGGGTTACTGGGTCGTGCTAGCCAGAAATGGCTTCAAGATATCTACACGGAGAACAAGAGTAGATGCACGATCCACATGCTATCAGAACTCGACAAAAAAAGCCGGGCGGAGATGGGAGTGAACAGAGGCGAAGAAAGCAATGAAGAAGAGAAACGGAGGTAAGAATACATTGCCGTGGAAATTGGTGTGGATGTCCGGGATCGGAAATTCTTAGTTGGGTAAGACAGGACAATTGACATACCAAACGTGTCTCTAGCCCATGCACGAGTCGCCATACTAGTCACACTCATTCAAATAAACCTTCCCTTCCTTTCGAGTGCCCACGCTAGTTCCACTCCTACGGGCGGAGCAAGCATCGAAAGAATACAACAATTGCCTTGCCGTCAAAACCTATCAGTAGTGATGAGCAGGGCTCGGGCTTAGTGGGCTTTGGGCCCGGGGCCTGAGCCCGACTGAGGCCGACATTAGTAACAAGGTGGCTGTAGCACTATACAGTACTCACCTCAGCTACGTGGATTTTGCACCCCTATGAAACGAAGACAATGATCCGCATGCTGACGCTGCCATCCCAGTCATGCACCGTGACTGACTCAGCAAAGCCCTGGTTGGAAGGTTACCTTCAGTGAAAGGATCATATTTAAGCAAACCTGAATATTATCCAGTGGTGGGGCCTAAATGCAGAGACTTGATATCCCGTATGGACCTCACTCACTCAAGACTATTTCTCTATCCATGGCAACTTCAGTTTCCAGCGAGTGCGCCTTTTTGACAGCCGCGATCACCAATGGTAGTAAGCGCCGGAATCGACTCAAAGCAGATATTGTAAGAGCACTACAATGCCCCAAGTGTTTCATTCATCAGGATCTACTCTTCCATGATATGATCCATCACTTCCCACGGACGACATTGGTGACTTGGAGGCTCAGGCTAGTGAGGAACTTGAGGTTGTGGACTCAGAAGGTGTCAAATTTGATAACACAACTGGTTCTACTAATGGTATGAATGATATTATGCTGACCATGCTAGACTAGAGTAGCTACCGTGTTGTTTACCGTGACATTAATAGTGGTGGTGGCCATGTCACACATGCGTGTACTGAGCCCTTACATTTTAGACAGGCCCGACCCGGGCCCGCACATCACTACCTATCAGTATTAGCCACTCCGCCCCCAACGTCCTGCTCGGTTCCTGAACGGTTTATCGGCGCGGTTTACTAGTAGTTCATGTATGAGCGAGCAGACTTGGCCGGCTACTACGGGCAGAAAACCCATTCTCTCAGCTATAGTACAAGTCATCCATAGATTAGCCCAGTACTCCCACTTTATGCTGTCTTATTGAGCAAAATGAAAAGTAAAAGAACGTCGTTTTGGGGGAAGAAAAACTCTAAATAAGTACAGTTCGGGCTCCGCCGCCATTTCGAAGCGGTGCAAGACCAAACTTGCTTATTTGTTGGACAAGCATTTGTACGCTGGGTCTTTGGGAGCTACTCATTTGACGCCATTCTTCCTCTCTGCTCACTTATGAGCCAGGTAAGTTTTCCTTACAATCGCTGAAAAGCTTCACAAAAGCTTGGCGTAAGTGACATCCGTTCTGATCACCCTCAGTGCGCAATCGATGTCTGACTCAAGGAACGACATAGATTAGTTGAAGGGGTGCTCGCCCAGATTGGAGGGCCTGAGCGAACACCGCTCCTCTTAATATGACTTGTCAAAGAAGATGTTGACATTGCATTGGATGACGGCGTTAAAGAACATCTACCATCCACGTTATTTCCGAATGACTGTTGCACTCCGGATTCCACAGAGGTCGCCGCATATACAACTCTGTCTCGTCAAGCCTGTCCTTCGGGCTTCCGCCCCCAACGGTCGGTGCCTTCCGGTCCTTCCCATGTCTTGCTCATCCCTGGTCCCCTTTCCTCCATATACCTCTTCCTTCCACCGTACCTCAGCATTGTCTCTGGATCATTCGGCATCTCATACGGTTCATCTTGGCTGACAGTCCGATATTCCTTCGTGCCAGCACCCGCCCGGCTCCATGGTCCAGATGGCGCCTCGTATGCGCTTTCAGCAGTGTCCGAGGCCGCGTCTACCTTGTATATGGGGTCGCTGGGCGGAGGGGTGTCGTCGCCATCTACAAAGTAGTTTTCCGTGTCATGCGAGACGGGGTTTGGCGGGCCATGCTTTCGGAGTTGACGTACGCAACTCCCATGAATGGTGCGCGGAAAAAGCCTGTGGATTGTTCCGGTTGTCGGATAAAGCCGGTGTAGCATCATCGTATTGTGGATGTGGATTTAAAATCACGAATATAGGAGTGGCTAACAGTAATCCAATCATTGGATGACGTCTTAGCCAGACGAGTCACCCACGAGTAGTCTTTGACGGCTGTGCACACTTTGATTGGCGAGCCATATCAACCATCATGGGCATTGTGATCATCAGAATAATAGGTTGGACACCCAAACTAAACTTACTCACAAAAGGGGTGAATTCTCAGCAAGTGCTACAGAGAGGAGTCGAAAATAGTATTAGCCGCATTTGTTTTTACTTGCCGATATGCTGTGTCAATCCAAAAGTATAAATTTCGTCTAATGGCGGCGAGCAACCCAATGGACACTCAAAGCCTCACCGGATACCGTTTAGCTGGGGATCTCAAGGTCTCAGCGGTTACCAAGCCCTCTGAACCACTTGATGCAGCGTATGGACTCTCCCCTGAGCAGGCGGCCTTCTTCAAACGAGAGACTGGGATAGATGACGATGAAGAACTCAAGGCTCACATCTTAAAAGTGCAGGAACAGGCATACGAGGTCGGTGTATCTCCGTTTCGACCATGCCGCAAAAACTGACCAATGTCTTGTAGTTATTTCCGTACGCGTGTATCCGCTGGTTCACTTTTCTCCAGTAAAATCTTCGCTTGTCTGTCCTGTCAACGAACTAATTATGTACAGGCTAGGAATTGCCACGAACCCAAACTATGAGACAATCATCAGGCTTGGTCAAGAACGTCCAGATGGGATACTCCTCGATATCGGGTGCTGCTGTGAGTATTCATTTGGCTCCCGCAATCATTTGCGTGCTCAAACGTAGCACTTGGAATCAGTTGGGGTGGACGCCAGAAAAGCAGTGGCAGATGGCTTCCCACTCAAGAACGTCGTGACCACTGATTTGATGAAAGGTAGACCATATCATAACGTCACGAAGGCGTACTGATGATCTTGACGCTTCCCAAGAATTCTATGAAATGGGACACACTCTCTTCAATACTACCCCAGAAACATATCCGATCACCTTTGTCTCTGGGGATGCATTCGACCCGGATATGTTGCAAGTAGTTCCCCCTTTAGACGAGCCTCCCAGGACAGAGAAACCAGACTTGGCCACGTTGACGTCCCTCAACCCACTTGCTGGTCGTTGTGCAGTTATCTATGCGTCCAACTTCTTCCACCTGTTCTCTGAAGCAAACCAACTCCGTTTGGCCAAAGCATTGGCAGGATTGCTGTCACCCGAGCCCGGTTCCATGATATGTGGTGAGCACGGGGGCAACACGCAAAAGGGCATTTTCCGTGGCGAGATTGCAAGCAGGATGTTCGAAATGTTTCAACACAGCCCCGAGTCCTGGCGTGCCCTTTGGGATGGCGAAGTATTCGCAAAGGGACGCGTCGAAGTAAACGTAAAAGCGGAGCAGGTAGAGAGAACATCTTCGTTGTCCTATCTGCGGTTGCAATGGTCGGTTGTAAGGTTGTAGCTTGACCGCGCTTGTGATGTATGATCTATGGAAGATTGTTGAGATGGTGCATGCGGTCACTACCGCCCGCTTTGTGAGCGATCATATCAACGACTTCTCTTCGTATTATTTCCCATGCTTGCAATCAATGAATTTACGTTTGATTGCGCCTTGGGATTTAACGATTCGATACGAGGTAGCCAGGGTACAATACCCTCCCGCAAATCACCGCGATGACCATTCAAAGTCATGCTCAGTATCCTGGGGCCGGGGATCTTAAGATCGCAATTGTCACCAATTCGGAGCCACTAGACGTGGCGTATGGGCTATCTCCCGAGCAGGCAGCCTTCTTCAAGGGAGAGATCAAGATAAACGACGATAAGGAACTCGAGACTCACATCCTGAAAGTGCAGGTGAAAGCATACAAGGTCAGTGAGCCAATAATACTTCGATCTCTCTGGGGAATGTGATTACAATTTTGGGCACAGATATTCCCATATGCCTGTATTCGCTGGTTCACGTTTCTTCAGTAAGTGTCTCTTTCCATGTCCGCGCTCTCAACACGCTAAATCATATCCAGCCTAGGGTTCGCTGCACAGCCAGAATATGAAAGAATCATCAAGCTTGGTCAAGAACGCCCCGATGGTTTTCTGCTTGATATCGGGTGCTGCTGTGAGTAATTCACCCTCGTCATCTTTTGCTGGCTCAGGTGTTTCGTCCACCAGTTGGAGTGGATGCCAGGAAAGCGGTGGCAGACGGTTTCCCACTCAGAAATGTCGTGACCAGCGATCTGAGGAAAGGTAAACCATACGCTGATTCTGCGAGAATAGTTCAGCAATTTCGTTCTCTCTCAAGGGTTCTACGAGATGGGACACACCCTCTTCAATACTACCCCAGAGACATACCCAATCGCCTTTGTCCCTGGGGATGCGTTTGACCCGGATATGTTGCAAGTCGTTCCCCCTTTTAAAGAGCCTCCGACAACAGAACGACCCAACCTGTCCACGCTGACGTCGCTCAATCTGCTTGCTGGTCGTTGCACGGCGATCTACGCATCGTATTTCTTCCAGCTATTCTCAGAGGAAAAGCAGTTTCATTTAGCCAAAGCGCTAGCAGGACTGTTGTCCCCTGAGCCTGGTTCCACTATATGCGGCGAACATGGGGGTAACACGCAGAAGGGCATTTTTGGGTTTGGAGGCAAGGAAGTGGAAATGTTTCAACATTGCCCTGAATCTTGGCGTGCTCTTTGGGATGGCGAGGTGTTCGCAAAGGGGACGGTTAGGGTGAACGCGCAGCTGGATCCGGTGGAAAAATCGGGTACGTCGATGACATACCTGCGGCTGCGATGGTCCGTCATGAGGTTGTAGCTCGAAGAAACAAACAAAATATGTAGTTGTAGTTGCTTTCCCTTTACCAGTCGGAAAAAAAATTAAGTTGGAATAACGCGGTTGGTTGGGCTACAAGCTATCAACATCGACAAACAGCATCGGCAAGTTTGCCCTCACTCCGGGCGATCAGGCGTTCGACCATCCTACATGTCCTCGTGTTGCCCTTCGTAAATTTCAGAGATGCTCGCAGTGATCAGTAATTCTGACAATACCACCGTTTATTCTTCGCGGCCAGTCCCAGAGAAACTAGCCACACCGGGCTCGCATGCCGAGGATGCTCGGACCAACGGAAATAGGAATATCGGACGGGCAGTCGAGAGCAACGAGGATGCTAGCACGGAAGAGGGAGAGTCGGATGGCGCAGAGGATGGCGTCGGGGATGAGACATTGGGTGTGGGAGCGGGGCATGACCGAGAGGATAATGTCAGAAAGGAGGAAGAGGAGGAAGACAACGGGGAAGACGAAGAAGACGAAGAGGGCGAGGAAGAAGAAGAAGACGAAGAAGACGAAGACGAAGAAGAGGAAGAACCATCACTCAAGTACGAGAGGTTGGGGGGCCCGGTTAATGATCTGCTCAGGAAGGACTCGGCGTCTGCTCTCGCAGTCTCTAACAAGTGTCTGGTACGTGTGTCGTCTATTCGCACACAATACTTGATTGCGTATGGTGTTAGGCTCTCGGAACTCATGGCGGTATTGTTCATGTGTTCAATCTGGCCGGCGAACGTATCAAATCTTTCAAGCCCCATCAGGCTTCTGTGAGCGACATAGTGATAGACAGCACTGCAGATTTTGTTGCGACTGCTTCGATTGATGGTGAGGAGTCCACCGTCGAGTGATTCCACTTGCTGAGTAGCTAGTTACCAGGCCAAGTCGTCGTACACTCACTAACTACGACTGAATCCTACGTCTTTGACATGAAGCGACCAATACGCTCCGTAGCTCTCGAGCCCCATTTCTCTAAGAGGACAACTCGGGCTTTCGTATGTGGGGGTATGGCGGGCACATTGGTTCTTAGAGAAAAGGGTTGGCTTGGCCATAAAGAAATCGTTCTTCATTCAGGAGAGGGTCCTATATGGCATGTGCGATGGCGAGAGCATTTCATAGCATGGGCAAATGATCTTGTGGGTCTTTCAATAGGTCTCCCCTCTTCATCGAGGAATATATTGACGTTTACCGATATACCTCAGGGGGTCAAGATATATGACACACAGTCACACTCTCGCATTACTTTTATCGACAGACCACATAACAGTCCTCGAGCTGATCTTTTCAAGTGCACACTCTACTGGCAGGATTACTCTATATTACTGATAGCTTGGGCTGACCACATCAAAGTCGCACGAATACGCTCACGTCCTTCGGGTGGCCCAAAACTCCCTCCCTGGATGGTTGAAGTCACTGCTGCATTTCGTTTGGACTGCATGATATCTGGTATCGTCCCACATCCGGTGTCACTGCAACACGCCTCTTCCGAAAATGGCACCGATTCATCTGCTATTGCGCCGTCATCGTTCTTGATCCTTGCATATGAACCTCCGGACTCCTACGGTGACGAGATGACGGACGATCGTGCCCGTCAAGCACGAAAGACCGCAGAGCGACCTGAATTGCGTATCATATCCCGTTCTGGTGAAGAGCTTACTACCGATGCCCTCAGTGTAACCAATTATCAAGCATGGGGCTGCAATGATTATCTCTTGGCTGAAGTCAGTACAATGAGTTCCGATGACGGACATTGCTATGTCGTAGTAAGCCCAAAGGATATCGTTCTTGTGCGGCCAAGAGACCGCAAGGACCATATTGCCTGGTTGGTCGAACACAAGCAATTCGAGGAAGCCTTGGATGAAGTGGAGAAACTCGGTGAAGACGAGCGTGCCTCCGAAACGCCGGATTCTAGGATCGACCCTATCCATATCGGTACTCGTTATGTCAAGCACCTTATCAGCGAAGGTCTATTTGTTTCTTTCCCCGATGTCATTTTTCTCACCCCCACTCAACATAGGGGACTTCAATAAAGCTGCTCGGTTATGTCCAAAGGTCTGCGGTCAGAATGCTCAAAAATGGGAGGAATGGATATTCGTGTTTGCACAAAGGTATCAATTGCAGGTGGGCCGCTAATTACGACGCTGGGAAGCATTTATTTATGCCTTTAGGTAATCATTCCGTACGTCCCGACAGCCACGCCTCAACTCGGACACTTGGTCTACGAGATGATACTTGGTCATTTTCTGAACCATGATAAACAGGTCAGCAAACCCAAGTACACGCCGTATCTCGTGGTGTTCATCTTGATTGTCTCAGGCATTACTTCGGATGATCAAGGAATGGCCGAATTCTATATATGATATTTCTGCAGTAATCGTTGCGATTCAGTCGGAGTTGGACAGAACTGGTTCTTCATTGTCATCTTCAGACTCTCTGAAGTCGGACGCCGTCATGCTAATGGAGTGCCTTGCTGATTTGTAAGAATATCTGAACATGCCCCGTCCTTCCCTCCTCATTTGCACGTGTAGGTATACCGCTAACCGGCAATATGGCAAAGCTCTACCTTTCTTCTTGCGGCTGCGGAGACCAAATGTCTTTGACCTCATTAGGGAGCATAATCTATTTACTGATGTCCAAGACCAAGCACTGCTACTCGTTGAATTCGACCATGAGCTCAATGAAGAGCGCAAGCAAGTAGATCATGAGAACACCTCGAACCAAAGCGAGGCTATCACATTACTTGTAGACCATACTCACTCGATACCAGTATGCCGCTCTGCCCCATCGTGTCACCATTTACTCACCTACTCATCTACAGGTTGGACGTGTCGTCCAGCAATTACAGCCTCGGCCTTTGTACTTGTTCTACTATCTCGACGCTTTGTTCAAGAAAGACCAACTGCTGGCATCTGACTTCGCGGATCTTCAAGTGACACTTTTTGCGGAATTTGAAACGTCAAGGTTGATTGAATATCTGAGAGCGAGCAGTTACTATAATCTTGAGAAGGTTAGTGTGTTCGCGAGATTCCCTATCTAGAGAAGGCCAACGTCCTGTAGGCATACAATATTTGCAAGAGTCGTGACCTGGTTCCTGAAATGGTCTTTCTTCTTGGCCGAATGGGCAACAATAAGAAGGCACTGACACTCATTATCGAGCGCATTGGCGATGTTCAGCAGGTGAATATTTCAAGCAACATTTGAGACATCTCTATAGCTTTTCTAGGCCATCGAATTCGCTAAGGAACAGAGTGATGATGATCTTTGGGAGGATCTTCTCAAATATGCAGAAACGCGACCAAGTATGCTCCATACCTTTTCCTTCGCCCGTTTTGCTCAGCACGCCTTGCTTAGCTTTCATTCGTGGGCTACTCGAAAACGTTGGTGCGGAAATTGACCCAATACGGTTGATCCGTCGGATCAAGGACGGCCTCGAGATTCCGGGTCTCAAGGAAGCCCTCATCAAGATCCTTCACGACTTCCAACTACAGATATCACTATTAGATGGCTGTCAGGCAATCCTGGACGGGGATTCAACTGACCTTGCAAGTATACGGCGCAAAGGCCAGAACGCTGGCTTTTTCCTTAGCGGCACGTCACCGGTCATTTCTCGTCTTAGCATCCGACTTACGCATTAGTTTTCCAGCTTCCGCTACTTGTCTGCTGTGTGCGGAACCATTGCGACGGTCGCCACAGGACCTACTACTGCTGTTCCTCTGCAGGCATGTCGTGCATGCTAACTGTATTGACGGCGTGGATGAGCTTCCACGGTATACCGAGCAGAGTCTCAGCGTGGCTGGCCGGACTCGACCGGCGCACGAGGTCAGCGCCAAGGTCGCATTGTGCGTGTGATACTTTACCTGTGCTCGGGTTTCGCGGATGTGCTGATTCTGTGTATGTTTGCAGTGCGTCGGTGGTACGCGCCAAATTGCGGCAGGGGTGTCCGGTGTGTCATCAGAGGGGGGAGGGGATGGTTGTACGGCGGTAGCGGGAGACTTTCTACATCTTCTAATCTCACAGTTTGCATGTCTATACCTGTCAGGATATTCATATTTTTTTCTTTCGCTTCCAGCGTGATCATCGTCGTGATCATGATCGGGTCAGTCCAAGAGTGATACCAAACAAGGAATGTGCGTACGACTATAAACAGCAACCAAACACTCCAGGTCTGCCCAACAAAAATCAAAATCACGGTCCCCATTAGGTTTCTTTCCCACAATATAGTGCACCCTTCGGGGTTGCACACGATAAAATTGGAACGATACAGAGAAGATTAGCATGGCCCCTGCACAAGGATGACACGCTTTTCCGGAGTGGTAGACCTACGGGTCTCAATATTTATTGCCCTTTTTTTTATTTCGTTGATACTCCAGTTTGTGTGTGTTCTGCTTTCTGGATTCGAGGTATGCACCTCCGGAGCGATGGGCTTTTTTGGTTTGATACTTAAACCTTTCCCACATTTTAGGATACACATCCGGAATCAACTGTGAGTTATTCACTGGAGATCCCTGTCCCTAAACAAATCCCCTCAGACCCTCGGGTAAATAACATGCCGTTTGCTACGCAAAAAAAAAAAAAACTACTGGAAAGGCATTTTTCAACTTCAGCTACGAATGGGCGTATTAGCACCATAAAACTGTAACATGGCACCCCTGGAAAGCTAATTCTTTCCTAAACCTCAAGTTATAACAAGCCGAATGAACGTTTGAACAGTGCCCCTGCCACGCGGGAAAAAAAAAGGATCACAGCTATGGCAATTTCGAGTTCGACTACGATTGACATGCTATCAACTTACGAAACCTACAACGGGCGCCATTCAACTCGGTAACTATAGATTTCATGGGGAGGCACGATTCTCCTCACTAATCGGACAGGTTGCAAAACTCGAACAGTTGGGACGGGAGATAGTACGGGGGGTTGCTGAGACCAACCAAGATGGGTTCGATCCTAATCTGTGTCAAGCATAAGTAGACCGCCTGCAAGTCAGACGAAGGGAGAAACAAAATTACCACAGATTCGGGATCGGAGTTGGAAACCGTCCATCCTTGTGACTTGTCACTCGCCAACGCAATGCTAGGAAGGCATGACTTCAGTGATCCATGAATTCAAAACATAAGAACGAGCAATATTTACGTGTATGCATTGCGGTGTGGTACGTACGTGAGGTACCATGCCTCATTTTTTGGCACGTCAAGATTGGTGGCAACGACGATCCCGCCGGGTGGTGCGGACGGAGCCACTCCAACATACTTAAACTTGTCGACGATGGAGAAGGCGTAGCAATCGTCGCCACAGTTCACCGGGGTCAACTCCCACTAATTCCAATAATGTAAGCTTTACACGGCAGAAACAACGAAATATCCCTCCATTTCCACCCCCGTGAATGTGAACGGGCTCGGTCTCGATAACGGGTCCTACACCGCCATCGGGAGGCCAACGAAAAAGTACACCAACAACGGGTTGCTTCTTAGAGACAAGAGAATGGATCCTATAGATTCCAGGACCGGACATTAATGTTTCAGTTTTTGGAGAGAGGGTCAGAGACACTGGGTTATTCTGCGAGCTACCGCTTGCTTTATACGACGGCCTCTCCCTTCAGGGCCGGGTGTAGTGCCAGTACACAAACGTCCCTCAACCGCAGTTGCCCCATCGATCATCCTCGTTTTGATGCATGCCAGAATGAGGGAACAGCACCAGTTGCAAAAAGAGCGCACTACCAAAGGTCCGAACAGGGAGCCGTTTTGAGAGATGCTCGAACCTTCTGGGAACCGAACTTCATTTCGATATCGCGATATCGCTGGGCGCAACATAGACCGATGGACCCGGAATCGATAATTAAATTATAGCCGTTAATTCACCACACGGTCCGAAAAGTCTCGGCAAAAGCAGAAAGTCAACGCCGAAATCACATTGTGAGCGTGGTACTTTTCATGCTTTCCGCACGTGTTGATTCTGTGTATACTCGCCATGCAGTGTGCCGGTCGCGGTCGTACAAGTCAGTGTACTGCAGAGGGACGGTTGTACAGCGGTGGCGGGAGGTTGTCTGATGCGTCTCTTGCAGTTCGGGGGGCTATGGCCGAAGGCCGTAGCCCTATGTCCATGTGCGAGGGAGGGTCCTCGGGCTGTCCGTCTGCTTGCCCGTCCGTCAGGCACCCCTCTCCTAAGATCGGGGTCGGGCCACGAGAAGGTCGTGTACAGTACGAGTATGGGGCAGAGAAGGGGAACGGATTGGGTAGG
>JBBPJT010000478.1:0-22602 GCA_038088895.1 Xerocomus potaroensis
CGCCGAGCAATAACCCGGCGGGTATCGTACTTGGCCCAGATGGCAGGGTGGTGCAGGACAATATGATGGTACAGTCGGTCCGCCAGCCACCGCACTACGTGCAGCCTGGGCCACCCCCACCGCCCCCGGCTTCCTCGCAGCCGCCGCAAGGGTACGGGTACCACGACGAGAGCAGGGCGGTGACGCATGTGTCGCGGAACGAGTATAGCGTGCCTGGTGGTGGGTATAACCAGCAAGTGTACGGACATGGACACGGACCGTACGGCCAGACATACCCAGTGTCGACATACCCGCAGCCGCCGCCCCCGCCACCGGCCGTGTCTGTGCCGACCAGCCAACCACCGCCGGCGCACGGGCCGCAGACGGGGTATCCGGACTACAGTATAGTGACGCGCGCAAGCCCGTACCGGCACGGACCGAGCCAGAGCCTGGGGCCTATGGTGAATGCGGCGCAGCCCTACGGCACGGGAGGTTACCCGCCTAGACGGTCCCCGTCGCCCGCTCCACCGCGTGGACAGGGGCCACCCCCGACGGGCACCTACACTGACGACGGTCGTCCGATTCTCTTTTACGGTATGGAACATTTCCTCGTTCGTTGTGCGACCGTGCGATCACTCACACGTTTTCACACACGCACACACGCACATACAGTCAAGGCGTTGTACGACTATGCGGCGACGATTGACGAAGAGTTTGATTTCCAAGCGGGGGATATCATCGCTGTCACCGAGACGCCCGAGGATGGGTGGTGGAGCGGGGAATTGTTGGACGATACGCGGCGACAACCGGGGAGACATGTGTTTCCGAGTAATTTCGTGTGCTTGTTTTGATATCGGCTTGGATATCCTGTTTTTTTTCTTCTCATCTTTTCTTTTGCTTGATTCCCGTCGCTGTGCTCGTTGTTGTTGTTGTTTTCATTCTTTTCTGCTGTTTGGATGACGTGCTTTTTTTTTTCCTTGTTCAACGACGGTTGCTTTGATCAGACGATGTTGTGTGTAGAACGACGTTTTTTTTTTCCTTTCTTTTTTTTCCGGGGTGGCAGTCTGTTCGCTCACAAACGACGGTATGACACAACACGATCCTGAAAGAGCGCCACGCCCGATCATGACGTGAAAAAGTGGTGCCTCATTTCGGAGACTCAAAGTGGTCCGAACAGCGTCGTTCATGTACGTGGGAGAGGAAAATGTAACAAACATGTATTATATGTATATGTACTAGGGGTAGATCATCCGCTATAACGTAGCGATAGTGCATTGTATCGCGCGCTGTTATCCGCTTTTTTCAAGGGGGGGTGGGGCAGGAAACAGGGCATGGACACAATGCGCGCAAATTGCCAGGCTGACTCCCCTCCACCCACATCCTAACCCTATTCTTGCATAGCTGACACATGCGTGATGACCAGAAACGAAAAAGGAGGGGTGAGAGAGGGGTGAGGAAATGAACACACCGCAAAGCAAAAGAGATAAAGCGTTCTAGAAACAAGTCGACATGTCGCCTCACGTTCATGTGTCCATGTTCATATCGTGACAAGAAAAAAAGGGGGCAAGGGGCGGACGTGACTCAGGGTTGGTCGAACATCGGCACGCCGGTCCGGAAAGTCTTCGGGCAACGACTACCTCGCGGGAGCAGGTAACACGTTGCCGACAAAGCGCCCCGCAGAAAAAAATGGTCCGAGACGTTGTTGTGACAGGCAGCGTCAACGCGCGTTCGACCGGTTGTCCCAAAGAAACGCCAAGACGTGTACATACGTGTTGTTATTTGGGCATGACGTGTGCTTGCGTATATTTTTTTTTGTGTTGACCTCGTGCAACGCTTCTTGCGGGCGGGTGCGCGTACGTATTTGGGCGCGTGTGGGTGTGGTTCTGTTCGGGAGATATCGCGTACGTCTGTTCGTGGGACCGGGTGACACAGATTCGACGTGCGCGAACAAGCCTTTCACCACCTACGCCTCACCCACTTCACCCGTCACGCCAGAGGGAAGGGGGGGAGCGAGAAAAGGGAAAGCGCTGAGGATGAGGAAAACGGACCGAGGGCAGGGATAAACGGGGGGCAGCACATGCTTCTTCTTCTCCCTTCTTTCTTTTAACGGTTTTATTTAGTTTATTTTTGCGGTGGGCACGAGGTTGTGCGCGTAAAATAGCCGCAACTGCAACGTTAGGTGTCCAGCTGTTTGGCTCGCGTAAACGTATATCATATCTTCCTTGCACACCGCGTGGGCTGATCGCGTCCCCTGCCCCGACTTCTGGGGAGGGCTAACGTCTAGAGGCGTGGAAGGGAGATGATGCCGTTGACAGCACATGCGGACGAAGAGAGGACAAAGACGAGAAAGGACAAAGACCCGGTCGATCACGGGGTCGGCACATCACATGAAAAATGAAACCTTGAGTTGACGTCGATGGCGGGAGGTTGCACCAGTGGCGATTATGAGCCAGCATCATGTTTGTGGTGGGTAATGGCGACGAGAATTGGTCCTGTCAAGGTGCATAGTGGGTCGGGTGCTCCATGGTTGGTGTCTTGTCTGCTTGCCGTGCTCGAACAAACGGTCAGTGGCAAATAAACCATTTCACAGAACCCACCTAAAAAGGAAACATGTTCCCCCGGTATCGCATCAAAGACATGAGCAGAGTTGCGTCAAGAAAGCCGGGGTTATTTGGAGAGTGTGTTTTAAGGTTGGGCAAATGAAAACGGTCTAGGGGTCTTCAAGTCCCACAAGGGTCGATGTCATCGCCGGCTTAGACAACTACTCGGGTCTTGTTCGGTATGGATGGACCTGCAGGCCTCCAGCTCACAACAGACTTGAATTCCACCGTGGCCTCAGTGAATAATATGTAGTACGGCATTTTAGCTGTCTGTGTTCCCAATAAGACATGCCCTATTGCATTGACAGCTCTGTCGCCAGAGTGGCCAGAATGGGCATGGGCTATGAGAAGTCTGACTGTATGGAGTATGGAGTTGAGTTAACTTAGGTTTCTTATTGGCTAAAGGAGTTTAGGCGATAAGTGAGCTAAAACTCCGAAAACTCAGACATGGTCGCCACCCGAACCTTGAAATCAGGAAATCCTATTTTTGCTACTAGGTCAACTGCAGTGTAGCTACAGGTTTCAGACGGAGTAATCCGGTAACTCACCTCGAGTAGCAGCTGATGAGCAACAGCTCCTAGCCGAATTAAGAAACTTGCTAACTAGCATACTGAATATGACCTTGCCCGATTGGCTGGTTTTTTTTTTTTTTTTTTCACGAGAAGAGAGACCGGCCCCCGGTTTACACGGGGAATGCGTGGGGAACGTTCCATTCCACTCCTTGGAATAGTCCCGTTTGGATGAGGCAGGGCACGCGTGACCTTGTTCGGTCCATCCGAGCCGAACAACGTGTACAGCCGCTTTGGTTCCATTTCCCTGTGGCCGGTACACAAAGTCAGCTTGCGCTCATTCTTCAGGGCTTCCCTCGAATCTCGAAATTAGGGTTGAGCAACGGCGCAACATTGATTTCCGTCAACGAGTCCTTGTTCCGGATGTGCGTGGGAGCGTGTTGGAGGGCTGGGAGCCAGGGTTCACAAGTGGGTATTCAGATGGATGCGCCGCACTGCCTGCCCCAGATCCAGTGGCGCTAGGTTGCCGGTCCAAGTGACGACGCGCAACAAGGCGATGCGGCGGTGAAACGGTGATGAGAACTGGGGAGCCGGACGTCTCGCTGCTGTGTTCGCCATTCTGGGTCAAATTGATGGCTCGGGGCGAAATGCAGCCGAGTCAGGGACCAGGTTAGGCGGTGGTGGATGTCAACGTTGACAACGTTTGTAAGGTCTCGAAATGTTCCAGTACCCGATCAACAAGCGGCTTGTTGTTCTCAAAAGAGGCTGTACCTAGTCAAGGCGTCAATATAAAGGTCTCGCTGATCATCCTCAAGTGGTGAGACATCCGATCAGTCTTATTACCTCCGCAGCTGTATACATAAAACTCACAACACCATCTTGCCTATTCACATCATGCGTCCTTATGCCATCTACGAGCACCCCGATTTCACACTCTCAAGCGACAGCATATCTTCGCTGCAACGAATGGCGACCGCTCTCACCGTCGTCGCAGCATCGGGTGCAGCAGTGTACAACATCATTCAACGCGCTGACATTAGATCTAGGCAAGTGTCATCTCTTTCCCGTCCACGCGAGCGGTTCATTGATCCCATCGGCAGTCTTTCTTTCCTCCTATGACTACCATGTACCGCCGCAGTAGCGGTCGGGTCGCATGCACGCCATCACGCTCTGATTACCTAGTGATGGTCACCAGCTGGGATCAGCTGGTCATTGTATGAATAAGGGGAGGAGGTCGCATCACGACAGGTGTAAGATGCCAGGGGAAGTGAGAGGATTTGTTACTTTATGTTCATCCTTATTCCACTATCAATAGCGTGGTTTTCACCTTTTTTTTTCTTTTAAAAGAGTGAGAGCGCATGGTGTGCAAAAAAAGACAAGGTAGGTAGAGCAAGCTAGAGTTGCTGGATCCTCTGTTGCACCTTTTCTCGCACAGTCTGGTATGCACTCATCAATGTCTGCTCATTGATGACAATTTCGGTCGTATCGGCTTTTGGTCGGCTGACCCTCGACGCGATCGTCGTGGAGTCCGTCTCAACAATGATGCTGCGAGCGGAAATGAGACAAGCACTGTGTAAAACGAGACCATTTACCCGTCATCAATCGTCTCGTCAAGGCACAGGAGAACCAGGTCGAGGTTTTCGAGCACGGCACGCTTTTCTACTTGATTTCGTAGGAGTAATGATGCGGCATCGAACAGCGCAGTGAGGACAGAGTAGAACATGATCTCGTTTTCAGACGGCCCGCCGATAACGTAGAAGATGAGGTCGAGTGAGTGGCGAAATACGGCGAGGTGGCCGTCAAAGAGGATCACATCGCCTGATGTACATGTGAATGAACAGGACGAGGGAGAGAATGCAAGGCACGCGTCCGCACCGCCTGGTTTTTTCGTCT
This sequence comes from Xerocomus potaroensis, assembly GCA_038088895.1. NCBI lineage: Eukaryota > Fungi > Basidiomycota > Agaricomycetes > Boletales > Boletaceae > Xerocomus > Xerocomus potaroensis. Next base: position 4,982 of record JBBPJT010000478.1, read on the forward strand.
TCTGCCAGAGACCCTTCTCAAACGCGCGCTGGTCTTTTGGAAGGTCATAACCATGTTCTTTTGGACGGTAATACTTTGCGAGCACACGATGACCTTCTGCGTCGAGAACGAGAACTGCATGAACGGTGTAGAGGGACAAATTCATCTTGCGGTTCCTGGACTACGAAAAGATAGATATTTGGTTGGACGAGGCCAACATTATCTAGATATTCAATCTCCGATTCAATTTCAACCTTTCGGCAACCAAACGAGCGACGACCAGCGCGTTCGTCGTCGTCAAAAAGGGTCCTTTTGTCATTGCAACGAACAGTGGCGAGGCGACGGACTTTGAAAAAAGGGCGTTATGGGGTGGAGGATAGAAAAAGCTAAGCTAACCTTATCCGTCAGAGGTGGGTCCATCTTCTTCTTCACCACCAACCTCGACTGTACCAAGAGTAAAAGAAAAAGCGTAGGTCGTAGTTCTACTCAGCCTTTGATTTGAGACAGGTAAGTCCTGCTCTGCTCTGTTGGTTGTCACGTACACACCTTCGACTTCGTTCTCTGCAACGTCACCCTCTCGCAGCGTACGCTACTCACTTTCGAACGGAGCTACGTGACGCAACGCACCTCCTTCTGCGTGGGTTTCATCCAACAAATCACGGCGTTGTCCGCGGCAACGACAGATTCATTTCATTTTTCCAGTATCCGCTCATTGAATCTAATTCTCTGCCACCCGTGGTGCATGCACCTGTCCGTCCTTGATGTTTCTCTCCGAACCCTCTTCCGCCGTGTTCGTCGGGGCGCTCTAATGCCAATCTCGTGCCTTCACAACTGCGTATAACCCACTCAAAAGCCGTATCCCTGGCTTATCCATACTCTCTTCTCCGCACAACCGGTCCCCTTTTGTAGGTCCACGGACCTTTATCACCGGCCATCTCCTTGATATCGCTAAAAAATACGAACGCATGAATTGCACCCGGCGATCCGCTTTACGTCAACTACAACATACCTTTTCCTGCCCTCCCCTCGCTTGTGGGCCAAGGGGCACCTACCATTAGTCGAACCGTTCACTCTCCACGGACATGCTCAACCTCGTTGAGATTCACTTGTTCCTCTTTGAGTCTCTCGTGGATCCAAAGGGTCGTGTGTTTGGTTGCGCTTAGTTCCCCCCGGTTACATGAATACTCCATTTGCTCGATGAGGTCAGCAATTTCCGCTTCGTATGTTCCTCCGTGCCCCCCAGTGATTGAATGGTGAGTGCTTGGTCATCCACTTGTTAAGCTCTTTGAGGAAGAGGGTTTTGTTGATCATCAATTGTCAGGCTCAGTACGTTCAATATGACGCCATTCTTCGCACTGCCTTGACGGCCCGGGAGCGCTAGCAACTTACCGCTCACCGGAACATGCTCTCCTGCCCGCATCATCCTGTTCCAATCGTGTTTCTTGCCCTGCTCCGGATTTGCAGGACATTTGGAGTGTGGCAAGCATAGGGAAGCCATGTTGCCCCTCTCACTTGGTGTCCTGCCTCGTCCCGCGTCTGACAAATGTGGAATCTATAAGAACCTTTCCGGTCTTGGATCTTGGCCCTCGACTAAGACCCATTTGAAAGTCGTTCCACCAACTGCAGAAGTGGAATCAATCTCCACTCTATCCTTCGCCGCTCCGTTCGCTCCTACTTTAAACGACCCACCCTTCAACGCCTACTCTCCCCCTTCCTCGCCGTGATGTCGGGCCTCGACTATTCCACTTTTTCCATCCGGTAAGCATCGTCGAATGCTCCAGCCTTTTTGTCCTCACCCTGTGATCCCACTTTAGTTCGGCGTTGACTCCTTCCCAACCAACACCAGCTAGATCTCACCCCGCCGACGCCATCCAAGAACATGCTGCAGAAGATGTCATCGATTCGCGTATATGTAACGTGCAACGTGATGATCTTCCCTCAAGGTCCGTCCTCTGCCGGCCACGTGTAGATCAAGCTCTTATTCTCGAAAAATCCAATTGCAGCGCAGAGATGTCTGATCGTCCACGTGAGGACCCCTCAATGCTATCCCAGTCCTATCACGGACAGGGGTCGAGCAGTCAGACGTTCGTTTTTCCTCGTCCTTCGATTCGAAGCGAATCAGCGGACGACATACAAGGCAATATTTTGTGTGCCCAGCTTGGCGAGTTTCACTTTACTCCGCAATATGGCGGTCATGATCATGCCACCGTCGATGAACCGACGGCCATCATTGAGAACTCGTACGTCCCTCTGTTTATTGAACCTCAGCCTTACCTCTTACGTTCGTGGTGGCAGCTCCTGGAGTTCACGGCACAGCCTACATTACCCCGCACCGGTTCGTGGTTTCGTGAGTATCATCGCCGAGGACGCGAGGCTCGGGCTTACTCCGACGAGTTCTGACGTCAACGCACGGGTACGTACTCGTCGACCGAGCATGGTGATAACAGACCAGCCGTTCGGAAGGAGCTACGGTTTCAACCTCGCTGCATCTTCCTCATCATTGCCTTCTATGGGAATGGACGTGACACCGTTCCTGCCTGGCGGGGTGATCACGAGCCCTTCGCCACCCCCCTCGGCGTATCACGATGATGACCTTTTAGGCGCAGACTGCGCCCACCCATTCACGTACACTGAACGGCTGCTTGCGATGACGACAACGCACGAATCTGCGGGCCATCACTATCCCATGGATTGCGCGACTGCGCAATCATTCGGAGCGTTCCAGGATGGTGCTCACCAAGGTATAATATCCCTCGATCACCACCGCTACCCAACTCCTATGACCACGCCTTTTCCTGGCTTCACGTCCGCACAGTCAACGCACCCTCCCCCTATTTGCGAGACCCCTTCTTTCGGTACAGCCATTCCCGCAGAGGAACTCCCGAGGCCAGGGTCTGCTCCGCCATTGATTGACAGCCAAGTCCCTTTTGTTGGCGATGTCCGAGCAGCCCTACAGTCTTCCCAACACACACCCTCTAGCGACCACGTCAATCGACAACCCACCTGGTATCCTCAGCCTGTCGCACCTGGTACAGGGCAAAGTCCGCGATCCTCCCCGAGGAGGGCTGGCTCGATCGGCCACAATTCACAGAAAACTCCGCCAGGCTCGCGTCATCTGCGCCGATGGTCATCGGTAACTAATCCTGCCTTGCGCGCCTCACCTCCCTTTTCGCCCTCCTTCTCTCCGAGTGTCATTACTTTTCCCCACTACCCAACAACTTCCACCTCGGAAAACGCGCCGGTTGCAAGCACGAGCACGAGCACATCGTGCTTCTCGAATCTCTCGCCGTCCGCAGAGTCGGAGGGTGACGAGCCACCCGCTTACGCAGTGCCTCATGCCGCAGCCCTCGATTCGGAATCCGTCCCAGCGTCCGATCTGCAACAGCAACAGCAACAGACACAGGCGCCACCCATGCGCAATGTTATCCGCTGCGACGGCTACTGCATCGATGAAGAATCCTGGTCCGCCGCGCTCACACGACCCGACAAAGTGCTCCACGTCTACGAATGCTTCTGGGACCTGTCCAAATCCCCATGCGGGATGTGGATCGAGGGCGACCAGTCGAGCGTCGCGGACCATCTCGCGCTCTTCCACAACTTTCGGGGCGGAGAGGTCGGCATGCGGTGTTTGTGGCGCGATTGTCCGAAGCCGAATATGAAGGGGACGAGTATTGCGCGGCATGTGGTGACGCATATTGGATTTAGGGTGCGTTGCCCGACATGCAAGCATGAGTTTGCGCGCGTGGACGCGTGTAATCGGGCGCATAGTCGGTCTGGGTGTTTGGGTGTCGGTCAACCGATGTATGGAGACTTGCAGCGCGTGCTGGACGCGCGCAAGGTAGAGTCGTTGCTGAGACCATCCAAGAAACGGCGCACGGACGAGTGAGCGCTGTACAAAGTATGTGTGTGTGTGTGGTGTGTGGAGGGGGGGGTTTGTCATCATCGACTTCGTTTTCATCCTATTGGTTCGCTTTTTTTTTTCGTCATCATCCCTTTCTTCTTCCACTTTCATTCCCATTCTTTTTATATTTTTTTTGGCATCTGCTTTTTTTTTTTTGATTCAGGCTGGCCCTTTCAGCGTTTAGAGCAAACTACCTCCCCCTTTTTTTTATTCTTTTTACATAAAAAAACATGTTTTACCATACCATCCTGTTTTGTCGTATTTTGTATATAACCTAGGCTTACTTACCAAGAAAAAAAAAACTTTATTTCTGTAAATGCATCGTCATCGTTTGGTAATGCAGCGGCACAGCAAACAGCGAAAAAAAAAAGGGAAAAGAAGGGAAAAAAAAAAAGTCATGTGGGGTATCTGTGGGGTGCCTGTTCCTCTTCTCAAGGCACACAGATTCCCCTCCAAAAAAAAAAGTCCTGTCAACAATCAACCCGAAAAAAGTTAGTTCCACGCAGCCTGCGCGTACAGTCCCAACACCGCGTCCGCCAGCGTCGAAGAGTACGACGACACGTCTGCAGACGTGTACACAGTCTCGTTTTGCAGACCGTTCAGGATCGGCAATATCTCGCTCTCGATGAAGCTGATGAAGACGAGGTCGATCGGTGTGTCGGCCGTCACGTTGGGCGGGTTAGACCCGATGTAGGCCGGGGTGGGGTAGTACGTCAGCGGGACGTGTAACGTATCGTCGCCCTTTCCGGGACATCCCTATATGCCAAAAAAAAAAAAAAGACGGAGACCGCTTTCAGCGTTGTCCTACGAAAGCGGATGTAGAAAAATCTGACGTCTGTGGTGACATAACCCAACGTCAACGCGTCCACGTCCGCGTTCGTCATGTGCTCCGCTTGACGTCTATCCATCTCCTCTAGCCACGCACGATAACGGCCATGATGAGCTTGTCCGCGAGTCTCCGCCTCCATTCGCACTTGAGAGCGCTTGGAAGCACTTGGGCTATTCAACTTGGGCAAGACCTGGTTTGCGATACCGGCCTTCACGCCAGGGATGTAGACAAACGAATCCGGGAACGGCACAGCCGTGAGCTGGTCGTTCTTCGTGAATGGTCCCTTGAAGACGTCGTAGCGTAATTCCTCGGAGTTGATAACGATGATGCTGGGAGTCCCTGCGCGCGAGTTGTTGATGGCCAGAGCGACGGGCGCAGCTTCTGCGACGAACAACGTCAAGACGTTACCATTAGATGGGTATGGGGACCTATGTGGCGCACATCATCCATATGATCGTTGCACACTGTAGATACCTGATGGGGACATACTGATCCATGGTGTAGTCTTGGGGTGCAGTTCCATACAGATATGCCAAATCAAAGTCAACAGCGAGTTGTTGCAGTCCGTTGGTGATGCTACACCCGTAGGTTGTGTCGAATGTTAAGTTGGATTTTGCAGTGTGATACTATAAAAATTATCGCCTCCCTAGTTTGGAAGTAGGACACGGAGAGCGGCGTACCTCGTATGCCACCCGATTTTGATCGAGATACCTCCGGCTGAACGATACGTTGTTGGTATTTCCAATGGCGGCGTCGAGATTCGTGCCTGTAACCAAACAATCGAACTAGCGCTCATAACTAGATAGGATATGGACACGCACTCATCCATCCTGTTGATCCACACGGTTAGGGTCAGCTTCCATTGGGGGCTGCTGCCAACATACCAACCGTTTCCATATAACGACCACTCTCCAAGGCCATCGATCTTCCATCATACTGCTGGCAGTCACGGATGTGACTATGACCTGCATATTTGCACCTATTAGACACAGTATCTATACAAATTGTGCCAACATATACCTCCGAAGATCAAGATGGGCGTGTAGGGATGGACAGCCCTGATGGCATTAAAGACGGTAGGCCCTAAAATTAAATACCATCAGCATGAGTTCCAAGAGCGGTCAGATGTCCACTTTCAGTTATCGTAAGACACAGGCATGTGCCTGTCAGACTTGTTGAAGACGTTCTAGGAGAGAATTAGAAGCGCACCCAACCAGAACGAACACATCTGGCTCCTCTGCAATCGCTTCCACAAACTTAAAGCGTCCAGAATTGATAAACACCGTCGTAAATACAGGAGCATATACTCACCCATTGTTCCTTCACCATGTCAGCAACAACTTGAACGGTGGTGTTCACGGAATTCCCATTAAAGTTAAATAGAACACCGAGGGATGTCACCTTGCGACCTCTGTGTACATCGTATGAATCATACAACGAGAAAACCGCGTTAGAGTGAAGGAATGTAAGTTATCAGAGCTGCAATGGGGAAAAACAAGAAAATGTGCGCACTTCCTCGTTTGAAATTTCACGTAGCGATCTATAATTCAGATTGCAGAAAAATTAGTTAAATCAAGGGAAATAGGTAAACTACCTACTGCCGACTGGTACGCTCACAACCTCGCCGTCAGAATTGAAGATGGTGATGTTGGCGTTAGAGGACAGATAGCGACCGTTCAGGTGGGGAACAAAATTGGTATACCTGTCAAAGGATGAAGTCATCGAATCCATCATTGATGTCCATCAGAACATGGGCACGGAGATTATGTCGCAAAGCCCAGGCAGTGTCACCCATTATCATCAGCAACGTGTTCCAACACAGGTTGGAATTGAAAGATCGTCGGTTTGCATGAAGTGGCCGGGGTGGATGGTATACGAGAGATCGGGGGTATGTGATGAAACGTGGGTATCCATCGATGGCAAGACACGAGCACCAGCCAGTGGGTACAATTGGGGACGCAAAGGAGATTAAAAGGAATCCATGTTCAGCATGAGCCAGGCTGTACGCTTTGGTGGACATACATGTCATATGTGTCGGCATAGACGTATAGTTCGTGACTATTGCAAGATAAGAATCGACCAAGTACATTGCCGTTCACGCACTTTCCGATGGCCATCAAGTCATACGGGAGGCGTTCAAGAAACTTGTTCGACTGATCTCACATGTAAGATTACCATGCGTCCTTCGACTGAGAGGGCAGGGCAGACCTCATGAGCATCCACACCACCGGGAGGGTATCCATCCGAAAGGCCAGTACCTACAACACGCAAGGTGAACACTCGTCTGACGAGAGGCAAGAAGTGAAACGATTTACCGTCGTGTACATCACCAGAATCGACGAGGAGAAGGTCCACGTCCTTGTCCTACAGGTGCTTCTGAGCGGGGAAGCAGGAAATTCCAAGTGAGGAGAAACTGACGGCAGCAATTTGTTTCATATGCGTAACAAAGCTTGCAAAGTCGCCGAGATCACCACTTAAGAAGCCATGAGCATCGATGTGATATCCAAACAAGTGCGCTAGCTTCGCTTAAAGCGTGTAGAAGGGGACGGAACGCACCTGTAGTTGGGTTCTGGCCAGCTGGGCTTTTGATGGCCGAGAAGCCATCCGTGCGTGTCTGTGGTGTGGATCACATTGAAGTCGCCCCAGACGAGTGGACGGTAGGGTGGCGTGAGCGGAAATTGGGGATATTCGCGTTTGTGAACGTGGGCATGGCCATCGCGAGCATGAAGCTCACTGTCGGCGCAGGCGATAACAAGTCCAGTGAAGGAGAGCAAGGGAAAGACCCTCATAGTGTCTTCGGCTAAGAGGGCTCGAACAACGTGTAAACGAAAACAATGCGTACCCGACTCGAGCCACACGTGCAAAGCGGGCGTAACGCTGCTCAGGACGACGCCGTCATGGCTTGGTCGTAAATATGCCTTCTCGTCGTCAAAGAAGGCTAACGGACTTTGAGCGGCGGTTTCAAACGTACGAGTACGTATTGACGACCATCACAGGTACGATTTGAACATTCGTCAGGTAAGTTCGAGTTAATGTTTTCGAAAAGGGACCTGTTAGCGCATGGATGGCAAGGTGAGTGCGAGATTTCACTTTCGTTGGCTGACTCTCACAGATCTGAGTGAGTCAAGACTTGCTAAAGCACTGCTTTACGAGGCATCGCATCGCTGAAACTGATATGTATGGGCCGCTCTGTAACCTAGTCCATGCTGTATCAGGCCCTGTGCCCTTCCCACTCCCTTGACATTCAGCCTGGTGCAGAAGAGCCGGCCGTCACGGACACAAGTTCGGATTGGTTTTAACTCTTTACGTTTCTTTTTTCTTTTTCTCCTTCCTTTACTTTTTTTAAAAAAATGTTGCTGGTTGACACAGGACGCCCGTACCCTTTAGGTGCCGATGCAAAGGTCCATCATAACCTTGCCATCCCGTAGTCCGGTGGCGGAGTCTCTGCGGAAGTAAGCCCATGGAGTAAAATTGATCGCTTGGCACAAAATTAAAAATTAAAAAAATCTCTCAGAAGTGGGTCTGGTCGCGGCAACATCGCGTTATTGTCCCGCTAGTTGCCCCTCCCGCTCTGGAATGGTAGGCTGTATGCGTTGGGCGCTCAATCACGATAGACTCGAGTGGTCTTTCGGCCGGTTAACGGGGAGCTTTGTAGGTGCCGCAACGGATCCGAATCACCAGAGGTGGAGTGATTTCATGCCAATATGTCGGAACGTTTCACTTTTATTAGAAAGTATGTGTGCTTCCAAAGTATGTCATCTATAATTTTCAGTATGACATGTCCGCCGCCACATTCAGTCACATTCCGCTTTACCTTCTAGTCATCAAGCGTTTCATGTTGTTTCCTTCAAACCGTACCACGTGCGCGTGACATTCAAGGTTCCGCCCGATTTTCCGGCAGTACGTGCGCGGAATCGGACAGCCTCGTGGCTTTTCCGAGAGATTGACTACTGATCTTCCTTTTTTTTTTGTTGAGATCTTTTCGTGCGTGCTGACCCAAATTACTGCCACCGGCCCTTTTGGGTTTACGAAACACAACACATTTATGCGATGTTGGCCACCATTCGCCTCAGGTATAAGAGGAGGGGATTTCCTTGTCGACTTCACAATATCCTAACATGACCGAACCATTCTTTTACCTCCCACATACGAATGACGAGTCTGATAGATCCCGCTCACCCATGTTCGTGGAGGCAATCTGTCAACTTTTGATTGACGCTGACATTTTTACTCCGATATAGGACCGCTACTGGACTTGATCGTAGCCATCACGGTTTGGAACAGACCGACCATATTCTCCTCTATCAACCCTCGCCTGCGAAAAGTACTAGCTCCTATGAGCATCGGGAAGGTACCTTTTCTTCAGATCACCTTTTAGTGGACACTCCCATCCAAGCCAGTCGATCCGACACCGTATCGCATTTTGACTCTCTATCATCCTCAATCTCATCGGATGTTCGTGCGGTTCCGACTCCCACTGATCCCTCTTCGTTTTATTCTCCTCTGGCCACGGGTTCGGGCGTACACTTGGTCTTCTCCCACCATGATCCGCACACGGTCTCTCACACGGTCTCCTCCCATTACGATGGCAGGCAGATCAATTCCCATGGCTGGCAGTCATCGTGTTGCTCCATTAGAAGCAATTACACTACCCGCCATTCTTTTGGGATTCCGTCATCTCCACCTGCCATGCCCACGCCCATGGCTACGACATTTGTGTCTAGAGTGCCCGATCATGTGGACCCTAACTTCCATTCGAATCTTGTCAGTATACAGCCGCCTTCCTTCCGCACTGTTAGCAACCATCTAGGACTCCAATTTAACTCCACGCCAAACCATACTTCATTGAGCGGTCTTGGTTGTGCCTCATACTCGTGCCTGACCCCTCCTCCCATCGCTTATCCTAATCCCCCCGTTTCGGGCGCCGGAACAACCTTGCAGACTCCGGCCCCCCAAAACATGGCCACGTGGCCTAGCCAACCTTCCATGACGGCACTCACGGTTCCATTAGAATCTGTTGAATTGCCATCCCCTACCGAGATTGGACAAAGTGCCTTCTTCCGATGCTGTTGGGGCGACTGTAGCATTTGGTTCACACACGACAACCGCATGATTAACGACCACTTGGCACGCATCCACCACTTTCTGAAAAATCCGGATGGCCCTGTCCGCTGTGCGTGGGGCACGTGTCGGAAACGTGTACTGCGCAGCGGGCTGGTGCGACATATTCACACGCACCTCGGCTTCCGATGGGGGTGCTCCTCGTGCGGCGCGGATTACACCCGCACAGATTGTGTGCGGGATCATGTGCGCAAATTCCCTCGGTGCAAGTCTGCTCAACCCGTTAGGCATCCCAGTCCACTAGGCCACACTATCGTGTTAATCGGGGATGGTACTGCAACCTTGACCAAGGTGTCGTCGTCATCCCCAGAGAACGTAGTTTAAGCATGAATGTCGTGCGATTGTTTATGCGTATTCCTAGTTTTACAGGGTAATAGTACAACGTATTGTAATGTTTCCGGAAACATAGAACGGAAAATGGTCTTGAACAAGTTAACTCATGAGACGTAGCAGAGCATGCATAGCAAGGTATAGTATGTGGAAAGAGGCCTCTCTTGCATAAAGGGGTATCAAAGAAATGATACATAAAGGCCCGTGAGTAGTATGTGGGGGATTTTTTGGCATTAAGACAGAGAAAGGAGACGAGAAAAGAGGGAAGCAAATAAAAGAAGAAAAAAAGGCAAGATTCGGGTCGGGAACCAACTTGCGCCTTGTGCAGCGCCAATGGCAGGCGTTACCGGGCTTTGACCTCGCTTGGGCACAGGGCCGATGAGCGCTTCAGGTCTGCGTCCGCATCCAGGGGCCGTTGGAGCCAGCGCAACAAGTAGCTGTAACACTTGTAAATCCACGTGCACCAACGCATGGATATCCGCCCCAAAGCGCTTGCACCGAACGCCTGCCCGGTCACAACGAGGTGATGGCCCTGCCTCGAGACAGTCAATTGGGGCCGAGCGTGGAATCGCCAGCCTGACAGGCAAAGCTCGAAACGTGTGAACGCCATTGGGATGAATTCAGCGTCTGACGGGGGTATAGTTATAGCTCTGGGGTAGAAAAAGAAAACGTCAGCGGGTCTCTCGCACGCAGCATTAAAAAAAGGGGCGCCCTTCGCCCAGGGACGAACCCAAGTTCAATGATTGACAACTGCGTTTCGTTTCTCCGGTCGAAGGTTTACTTTTTACTTGTCGGGAGGGTTAGGGAAAACTATCAGACTGGTGCAAGGTGGTGTTCTCTTGCGGGCCAATGCCTTCTTCGCCCTGGGATGGTGAGCCAGCTTTTATCCCAGCCTGCCACACGGCGACAGCGCCACTACCAGGTGGCATGTGTATGACCGCATCACAGCCGCAAGAAGCCTACCGTAGGAGCAAAGAAGGATCATCTAGCTGCGCATAGGGGTGGGGTGTCCAATAGTACTGTGTGGCATAGGATTGGAGGCAATTCAGTCGAGCCTCTGTAAGGCACCGGAAAGTTTCGGAGTCCTTGAACAACTGTCAGAGCCAGACGACCTCCAAGAATGCAGCTTTGAGGGGCGTATCCTGGAACGTGGACGGGCATCAGGCTACGGAGACAACATCATGTAGTCAATGACCGGGCAAAGCCGATTCAACGCCGCGCTGTTGTGGTTTGACAGAAGCCTGGATATTTATTATTTGGCTCAGGCTCACTGCTGTTCCAATGTGATAGTGTTGCACGAACACCCTAAATGTGGGATGTACTACGGTTCTAGGCTACATCGACATTAGAATACATATGAGCACCAGAAATTGCTGTGTGCTACTGAATGGGAAGGTTACATATAATAAATACCATACTTGATGATCAAAGAGAATCCAAACTAATAATATTATACCCCTGCGATGTTGAAGACATATTGTTGGCTAGTGTATGGAAGGCAAAGAGGCAGCCTATGAGTGAGGTTCTTCCACCCGCTGAGAGTGACGTTTGAGGCGTAAATGGACTTCACGAATATGCCTGACGATGCTTTCTCTGTTTATGGATTTCTTGGTCCGGCAGCCAGCCCAGTTGCACTTCATTGGCTTATCACGAGACATGCTTTTGATGCCGTGCACCGATAAGTGCCCAGGGAGGTTTCCGCGGGTGAGTTTGTCGCCGCATATTCCATTTTCAACCACCCATTTGCAGCGACCGACAAGCCTCTCAGGCATGATGAGTTGTTGTTCTGAAGAAGGAATCTGTATAGCCCGTAAAAGCTGTTTGAATGGTGTTGGAAACGAACCATGGTCAGCTTACCTCTAAATCAACTATATGACATGTCTCACATAAACTGTCGATCCATGCTGCAGTGTTTACGGGGTCTGGGAGAGACATTTTGATCGACGAAGCTGCTGGCTGAGTATCATCTAGTGGGGTGTTCACAGAGGGGAGCAAATAATAACCGCTGGTCTATACCCCTACCGCGTCAGTTTTAGTGTCACTCGAAGGATGCCAATTTTCCACCTCGTAATTGTTCTCCGGGGTTTGCTCTGAAAATGAGGTCGGAGTGAAAGGATTGAATGTATAAAGTACAGAGATGGGTATTGAGCTCGGGGTCGTAGGGTATTCGCCGACTTCGCCGTTCGTTTGTAAAATACGGTCTAATGCCTTCAGATATCCGGGGCGTTAAGTTTGATGAATGGAAATAAAGGCTGTAGGTACTTGCCAGAGCATCAGCGTCCGACCAGCTCTCGGGACTTGGATAGGTATGTTGGATGCCGTCCTGTTCTGACGCTAGATCCAGAAACGAAGAGAAGAATGTATCAAGTTCGCAGAGCGTGTGGTCATGAACTTCTACGGGAAATGCAGCGCCCAAATCCACATGTTCGACAGTCGTTAGGTAATGACTAGCCCCCGAGAGGAGACCCCAATCCGGGCTGCGGGAAAGGATCGAGATGAGGGTTAGCCAAACCAACTTGCGCTAGTATCCTCTTACGCTCGAATTGGAGACGGGGTGTGGGAAAATGTCGTGCCATCAACCAAAACTCCAGAGCTGTCCGAGTCATTACTAGGAAGCTGTGAGCTCCATTTTGGAGCGGGTAAACAGGACGGGCGCACCTTCTTGATACATGCGGTAAAGTGTCGCAAGCACTGACACTAACACCGTCTAGATTGAGCAATGGTTCTGGCTGTTGTATTCGAGCGAAGAATGAATCAGGAGAAACCATGTAGGTGCGTTCAGGTGACGATGCCACCAAACGAGTTACTCAAGAAACTCCTTATTAAAATTTCCAGTATCCGCCCGTGCCAGTATGGTTTGGGCAGCGTGCCAAGTTGCATCAACGATGGTACAGGATACCGGTGTTGGTGTCCGCACGCCAATCCAAGTGGCAATCCCATTGGCCGCCAACTTGGCAGCGTTGGAAGTTGGAGTCAGGGTCACAAAACTACAGCAACTCAACCTTCCGTGGGAGATCGATGAATCCATGAGACGGAGGCAATATCAAGGAAACCAACTGACTAAAGCATGCCAGAGCGCCAACAATCGCGTATCGTGCGACCTGGAGGGGATATTTCTAGAAAAATGCTCGAACAATCAAACAATCATGTTGGCACAAATAATTTGAAACACCCACTTTTGCCGCAAAGCGAGTAGCGCGAAGCATCTGATGCTGTTATCCGACACATCTCGGGAAAAGGGGTAACCTGCCAAGAATCGGCCCAAGAGGCTGGTTTTAAAGCTCTCCGTTATCAAGATGCAGTATCACAGCAAACACTGCATACCACCGCCTTCCAGCCAACATCGTAGCATAGCTATGTGTATATGCAAACTTCTCCACCCAGCTAGCCAATAAGAACCAATCGATAGGTTTGAAAAATCCTTTATGACGGATGGTTCGATAACTCGGACATGTTCCGATTGCAGAATGATGGGAGTTTTGGCAGGGTCGACATGAGGCAGCCACTCCCATGCCAGCCATGTGGCACTCCAAGCCAGTTCTTCGGGAAATTCCGAACCGTTCACCTCCAACGAAAGGCTTCCAAGTGGTATCCGATTGAATTACGGAGCTTCATACTTTGTACCCTGGGATCTCGGGACTAGATACACGGTGTGAGATGTGCGTCGGACACGCCGTTTGGGGGTTAGGCAGGTCCTGCCAAGGGGAGTTCCTGTTTCAGCGCTTAACGGTCCAACCTTGTGGAGCCAAGTTGGTGGCCCTTGGCTGGATCAAAAGGTACGTACGAACCAGGTTCTCGCGGATTCAGCGCGGAGGTAGGACGCATTAGTAAGCGTGTTTCAGACGATGCATAGACAACAACTACAAGAACTTCCAGTCCTCGCGCAATTGACTGGTCTATATTCTTAAGTAGGAGTACCTATTCGTTAATGATTTCTAGTATCCTATTATATAAACATTGTATCCCCTCCAACACCATTGTGACCTGCCGGCGATCCCGCACCGGAGAACAGTGTCTAACCAATGATTGCACTACCTTTGCGCATATCTGGCTGAGACCAGACGGCTCTCTGTAGAAGTAAAGTAAAAAAAATTAAGGAATTGCGCAAAGCTATCTGAGGAAACGTGAGGCAGGGATTTTATTAGAACGGGTAAGAGATTGCACCTGAATCTCGTTACACAGTTGTGCGCCCATAACCCAAGTGCTTTTCTCTTACATGGCGAGCGATGCTCTCCCTATTCATAGTCAATTTGCCTCCTTTAAGACGGCAATCCTGCCATCTACATGCAATGGGTTCGGCGTGTCCCAACTTAGTGATCCCGTGGGTGGCAAGATGCTCTGAGAGTGTGGCCGGCGTGATGGGCACCATACATGTGACGCCGTCTTCGATCCATTGACATAGTTGCGGTGTCATGTCTCCAGGCGAGACAGCCGCAACCTGATCAGACGAAGTCCTCCTTGAAATATGGGGAAAACTCGCAGAGGGGCCCCTTCGTGAGTGTTGACGGGCGCGGACTCTTGTCGTGGGGGAAATGAGGCTGGTATCCTGCACTGTTGCATTTCGTGGTGTAGAAGCAAAGTTGGGCAGCACCCCCATGGGGGCGGTATAAGCTTGTCGACGGGGGGTTGTAAGCGGGTCGAATGACGACGGTTCCTCAAAGATGACTGGGTGGCCAGTGTGTTCCGGCTGATGGGAGATGCTCGTCGGAGGGGTGTACTCGGGGAAGAAAATTCCGGGAGGCGAAAAATCCATGGTCTATAGAGGTAGAAAGGGACATAACTAAACAGCATGGATGCTAGAGGTGTTTACTCACCGAAGGTGACATGGACGGTCCATGAAGGCGATTGTACATGCGTGACTCGGCATCGGGAGGCACAGACGGTTGGAGCACATTACTTGGCATCATCACAGTGCCTTGAGGGTCGGAAGAGGGTATAAAGTATTTAGGAGAGTGAAGAGGCTGATTATGAAGATTTAGAAGAGCGTGGAGGGTAAGATTGGATGAGGGGAAAGCGGGGTGGGCTTCTTGGGATGTTGGATTGGTAGGGAAAAAGTGGTGAAGGAGTGTGCTTGGATCATCCTCTAACTGAGGACCGCTAACAATGCACTGTCAGAAAAGCGGGCAGTTCGTCTCCGTATACTTACTTAGCGAATCCATCGGAAAAGGTATCCATTGACGACATCAGGCCATCAATGTTTCGCCCAGCGCCATGTTCGGAATCAAGAAGCCTGAAGTACGTCAGACTTTGTATGAAATTAGGCTAGTAAAAATACGCACCACTCTCGCAGAGAGTTTCTAGTATACGGGTGAGAACGATCCATGGTCATCGCGCCCGCACACAAAGACAGTTGCCCACTCTGCTCCACAGGTGCCTCGTCTGATTTTATGTGTTAGAAATTGGCCAGTACATGGCTGCTTTCCGTCTACGGAGGCGGAACGGTGTCTGAAAGACGAAGTTGGCCAAGGTTTGGAAGGCGGCACGCAGCCACCCCGCGGCCGCTATCAAGCCAGTCGGCAGGTTCATTAGCCATTGGTAATGCTTATGTGCGTGGCGACCGACTTTGTTGTATCCGACAGATGAAACACGGGGAGCTTCTGGAAGAGGAGGAGCGTTCCAAAGCAGAGTAGCCACCGGGAGCGACATGGGAATGAAGGGATAAATATAAAATGTGCTGGAACCGGGATAGACGCCCGATCGTCCAGTTTTTCTCTGTGAATGGGCTATGAGAACGACGAAGAAGCTACTTATATTGTTTTCGAATCCAGTGAACACGGCCTCTTCCTGTGATGGCTCTGGGGCCAGGAGACAGTGGGTGTTAACTACATATCCGTAGACTGGAGCGTAACTTGGTACTGCTTATCACGACATCCTGTGGAGAAATAAGTAACTCACCCTAGGAACTTGAGGGCCGGGATCGCCCTGGATTTACTGTCAATTGAGCTGGTTCACCGCGGAAGGTGAAACGTTTCATGCTATCGATGGCCCCATAGACGATTTAATCCCATAGACAGTGTGACCCTGGCAGACCATTTAGAAACATAGCTATCGCGGCAATCACGCGAAAGTCAACACTTGTGGCCAAAGAAAGAGAGTACCTCACGGCATGAGCCTAGTCATGCACCATGGCAATTGCTAATATGTTTCTCAGTTTGTACTTTGAATAGAAATGTCGAATTTCCATTCAGCACTGCCCAGTTGTCATTGATAGCGTGCTGGGATGGAAACTCTAGGAGCTCGGCTGGATCAAAAGGTACAAATCTTGACATTTATGACAAATTCGCGGATTCGGTGCGGAGGTAGGATGTGTTCGCTATCACGATACATGATGTATGAGGATGTACAGACAACAATTGATTTAGTAGTACTAGGGTGGTCTGGTCCAGTTCTTTCTCTCTATAATTATGTAAGCATTATTATCTCCTTCGAGTGGTCCTGCTCCATTGAGCAATGATCGTACAATTTTTGCGCGCGTCTGATCGAAAATAGATGACTGTTGGTGGAGGTAAAGAGAAACGAAAGGTACGCGGACAAACCCCAAAGTAACCCTAGGCTATTTGAAAAGTAAGGCTCTGATTCTGTTAGAATAGGCGAAAGATTGCACCTCAATTTTTGTCATATAGTACGCCTAACACCCATATGTTTTGTTTTGATGTGCCTCACGATGCTCTCCCGTTTGAGAGTTGATTTACCTCCCCTGAGGCAACAACCCTCCCATTTACATTCAACATGTTTGTCGTATCCCATATTAATGATTCCGTGATTGGTGAGATGACCGGGGATAGTGGCAGCCGTGATTTGTGCCCCACAGGCGACACCATTTTGGACCCATCTGCAAGAGACCAATGTCATGTCTCTAGGCGACATAGTCTCAACCTGATCGGAGGAAGAACTCCTCGAAGTATAGGGAAAACTTGCGGAGCGACCTCTCCGCGAGTGTTGACGGCCACGGGCCCTTATCGCGGGGGAAAGGAGGTCGAGTTCTTGCATCGTTGCACTCCGAGGCATAGAGGCAAAGCTGTGGGTCACTCCGGTGGGGGCAGGGTAAGCTTGTCGATGGGGGGTCGTAAGAGAGTCGAATGGCAATGGTTCGTCAAAGATGATTGGGGGGTCATTGTGTTCCAGCTGATGCGGGATGCCTGTCGGAAGGGTGTAGTCGGGGAAGAAGAATCCCGGAGAAGAAAAGCCCATGGTCTATAGGGGTGGAAAGGGACATAAGTAAATAGCGTGGATGTTAAAAGTGTTTACTAACCGAAGATGACGGTCCAAGAGAATAATCGTACGTCCACGAACCAGAATCAGGAAGTACAGGTTGTCCAATGTTTGTTGTCACTTCAGTATCTTGATGGTGGGAAGGTGGCGTAGTGTAGTGATTAGGCTGGGGAATCCGATGGTGAAAATCGGGAAGGGCGTAATAGACGAAGGCGGACGAAGGATGCGCGTCTTGGGATGCTGTGTTGA
>JBBPJT010000479.1:0-22590 GCA_038088895.1 Xerocomus potaroensis
TCAACAGGCACAAATTTGCTATATTATATATGAAATAATGATTACTGGATTTAGGGTCAAATAAGTGTCCCAATGACATGTCATTTTAAAATGGCTGTACGTCAATGGCATGGCAACCAAATCACATTACCAAACCTTCATTAGACAGATAAGAGTAAGGGCTATCAATGACCCTGCAAGCAGTTTACCTAATTCCTTCTCACACTCTCACAAAAATCAAATATTTCCAAAATGACCCAACATTGGGACACTTTTTTGAGCCACTGTATGCATTATTTTGTAACAATATCTGCATCAAGCTGTGCAGTAAGCTGATCTTGCCTGGCTTGCTTTGCAATATGGAATACACTGGGCTGATTTGGATCAATAAATCATTTGAAACCACTACTTGAAGCTGAAGATTGAGAAGTTTCTAAGGATAATGATGGAGTACAGGATATTGGAACCATAAGAGCCTTGGCTTTGGCTGATGGAGCTTTAATAGCTAATCCACCATCAAGTTCTTCTTGAAGAGCACATAAAAGATGTTCACATGTGGCTGCATGATTTATAATATGACGTTTGACATGACTCTTGCTTTTCCATGCAGTAGTACATCCTATTGAGGTCCCAGCACAGTGAAATATAGTTGCATGACTAGGATCATCTTGTTTATGGCATTGAATTGCCAAATGAGGAAGTCTTTCATTACCAGGACCTTTAGCAATAGGCTCAGAATCATCAATATAGTCAGAGGGATTGATCTGGAGATCAACAACAGTCCTAGCTTGTTGATCATCTACATCCATTATAGGAGTGGATACAGTAGGACACAATATGCCAGACTGTGCACACAATGTGATATCACTAGGAATCTAATATTGTTCAATATTTAATAAACTCACTTTAATTTGGTATTTACTGCAACACATGCAGCCCTATAGTGATACTCTGCAACCTGAGAGAGATCATAAACCCACTTTCAAAGGATTGCAGACCCTGGGAACTTGTCTAGCTCACTTTCAAGAGCATCTGCTACAGCAAGAAGACCTGGACCACACTCTTGAAACTCAAAGCTAGAAGGTGCATCATGGCCTCTTCTGCCATTGGGTGCAAAGGTGACTTCAAGGGTGTTGTTGAGTGTGGCTTCTATTGTGCCATACAACTCGACCTTGTCCAGATCTGGGGTATATAACCAAAAGTCATAGATTGGCATGGCTTCATCAGCCAGTGGTATGAAGTCAGGAGGATGAGAGAGTAAATGTTGTAGTCAATCAAGCATTGGGGTGGCAGAGGCAAGGTTCTTGAAAAATGGCTCAGGCTCCATCATGGATCATGGTTTGTATGTGTGCACAAGCATGCATGAGCAGTCTGATGTGGCTAAGATTTGTCACAGCAACCTCTGGCTATCTCCAACTCTCCGCCAGTCTCCACTATCACTGCAGCTGTCATACCAGTTTTTGACAGGTTTTTGACAACTTCGTTTTTGGTAGGTAGTTAAAAACATGTCAAAAACTACCTAGTTAAAAACATCCAAGTTTTTCACAGAGCCCTAGTGCACAGAGCCTGTGTCAAAGTGCTGAGCATGGCACACACAGCTTACAGTGCAGTGGGTTAAACTCAGGATGTGGTGGGTCAAACTTGAAACACAGTGTGTTAAACTTGAAACACGGAGGGTTAAACTTGAAACGCGGTCGGATAAACTTGAAACGCGGTGGATCGAACAGGATGCAGTCTGGCACAGTACTTAGCGCGGCACATGCAACGTGCACCGCGCTGGGGGGAAAACGCGCAACGCGGCGGAAAAAAGTGACACCTATGACGCTATAGCGACTGGTGACCGGGCCGCGTTGGGCGAGATTGGCGTGCCTGCTCAACTCGAACGAAAATTTATAGATTTGCCTTTTCACCCCGGTTTGCCTCTTCCCGGTAGCAGACTATATCTGTGCACATCCTTCCCCCAACAATCACGTTGCTCCCACTCGTCCGTATCGAGAAACTACCGGGTTAGCTCACATCTTTCTTTAGTAATACAAAATGGCAGGTGCATCTAAACGTGCAAAAAAGACTGGAAACGCCAAATCCAAGACGGGAACTAGCACCAATGTAATTCCAGGCATTCTCCCAACTTCCATCTCTTTTCAAACAGGGCCAAGCTTGGAGCACGTCCAACACGAAGTCTTTCTTGAAATTCTCTCGTATCTTCCAGCTCTCCAGGCTGATCATGTGGAGTTCGAATGTTTCTTAAACAGACCCGTGATTCCCCCGCACCTCCTTATGCGCACGCCGACTCTCCGCGTGCTGTCACGGACTTCTAAACTTTTGCGATCCCGTTGTCTTCAAATGGCATGGCAGAACCTTGAGCTTTGCGTCGCCCCTCCACAGGTCACCTTCTATAAAGTGGTCGGAGAAACCACCTTGGCTCACGTACACGTGTTGAAAGCGTGCCCATATCTGTTACCTCTCATCCGGTTCGTATATGACACAGGTAGCCTACGACAGTTGATGCAACGTTATGTTCAGGACAGCGGTATTGTGTCTCACGCGGTATAAATCTGCTGAGGTGATCCCGCTATTAGCAGAATGTCTGGCTACGCTGCCTAATCTCAATGTTATTCATGGTACTTTCACCCGTTTCTATGAAAGAACTGTTTCCATAATCTTTCTGGGTAGTCATGCATGCCAATTCCCAAATGGCGACCGCCCTTAAAAATGGGTTTGAGGGGAAACGATTTCCCTCTGTGCGGAAGATATCATTGCCCACCTCCGCGCACGAGATCATCAAGTGTTGTCCCAATCTCGAAGAAGTGATATGTACGAACTCAGACCCGAGCCCAATCATAGGATCGCTTGTCAAAGGCGGCTGCAATCAAGTTCACACTATCAAAGGCATTTACTACACTTCACAATTTCAGTCAAACCGTATGCGCTTAATAAGATGTGTCATGGTTGTGACTGATTCATTGACAGGATTGGCGAAGCTTCTACCTGGCCTACGATGCATTGGTCTCTCCCGCTGCTGGTGTGTGAGTACTGTTCGATATCTCGAAAAAAAGTGTTACTGACAAGATTTTGCAGTTCCATGGTTACACGTGGCTGACCAGCTTTCCGCTCCTCGATACCATTGAGGTGGATCCTGGATCGAGTTATTTAAAGGACCGCATAATCCAAGAATCTACCAAAGCCCTGAAGGAAAACAAGTCCGAAGCTGAGAAGAGAGTGATTGTGATGCGACTGCAACCTCAAGGCCGGGGGGAAATACCATACTTGGAAAGGGAAGTCGTTCGAGTGTAACTGTGGAGGTATCTGCTCGTCATGTGTCGGGTCGTGGCGGTTAATAGTGGACTTTATTTAGCTGCATTCTGGTGTAAATTCCCTGCTCGTTCTTCCCATGAAAAAGTAGCGGGTACTCCGAGTCCAACTGTACGTCATAAGTTTTGGAAACTGGTTTGAATGGGGCCGGTATGGTGTCAGACGAGCGTTTGACCGTCTCTCATTTCGGAACCTACTTTCAATGCGGAAAGGGATTCACATCGGATCATCATCCGGTGAATCCCCAACGTGTCTAGCACGACAGACACTACCGCCGTTCGTTTGTGAGTGGGGGTTGAGTGTATTTTTGATCCAAGTTTGGAGTCTTGAACAAGTTCAAGCTTTGAATATCCGAGATTGTCGGACATAACAAGTGTGGCAGCCTTGAGGATTTTATTATCCAACGTTTGCTGGTTATTTCGGGATAAATAGTACTACTCTCTGAAAGTTATGGTGCGAACGGATCCGGAATCAAGTACATGCGAGGAACCATTTTCAGAAATTGCAGCAAACGGGCCCTAGTCAAAAGAGCTCAACAGAAACTCCAAATCCCTGTATCGCTGTATCGCTGACACGGCCAAGGCCGTTGTCATGCCTTTGTTCCCAATCAAGATGCCACTTGCACCATACTTGTAGGCCCATCCTACCGGCCATGAACCATCCGCTTCTTGCATCCTCGCGAGTCGTTCGTAGTCTCGACTGTCACACAGATCGACTGTAGCAACAGCATGGACGCGCATCGCAAGTGCGAGAGCATCCCCTTCGGAACCAAATTGCTCTGTGACACGTTTGGTGAAGAGCGTCCCGAGTTGTCGACGAGCGTATATAGACACAGAGTGGAGACGCGAGAGGAAGAAAAGGAATGTGTCTGGGCCGCAATAGTAGTAAGTCCCATTCAAATATGCCCGGTTCTTCAGTACGCCGTAGACCCAGCCAAAGGTCTGCTTTAGCTCACTCCCACGACCATTCGAGTAGAAAAAAGTGAGTATGTTGACGCAGACAATCGGGTCTAGCATAGGGCAAGTAAGCGTATAGTACGTTGGATAATTTTTGAGAGCACACCAATTCGTGGACGCGTATTATCAAAGTATGCCTGGATAATGCCATCATTGTTCTTGATTGTCAAAATCTCATTCATGATGTCGTTCTTCGTTTCTTGTAAGATGTGATCTGACACTGTGCATGCGAGGGATGTTGTGTCAAGATCATCAGGAAATGAAGTCGTGGTAAGGATGGGAGTAGCTAACGCAAACATTCAGTCATTGCTTTCTGAAAAGTGAAAGGCAGAAGCGTACATTTGAAGAAGTTGCTTAGACGCGGATATTTGATGTAGTCAACGAGGTTCGGATCACCCGTCGCCTCAAGAATGAGCAACTGAGAGAAGTTTTCTTCCACAATGACATCCGAATTCCGAATTAGTGACAGATTTCATCCGCTTTGCGTGATCGTGCAGGTATTTCTCTTCGTCAGCGATTGGGTTCCGCACGAGCGCCCTCAGCTTAGGAGCGATGTCGTCGATCAACCTGAATACAATACCCCTGAGCCCAAGGGACTCTGCAGATATCACGTTCTCCAACTTATCATCCATGAACGCCGTGCCGCAAGGATCAATGCCAGTTGATTCCAGTACGTGTCTGAAGAAGCCAAGGTTTGGCTTCCCCTCGTGTACCGCAGCGGATGTAAAGATACGCTCGAACAGAGCCCAGTCTTCTGGACGACCACACTGACGGAGGGCCTCCCAGTCCGGTGCAGAAATATTTGACATAGCAAATAGCCGGATGTCGCTGCCTTTCTTGAGTTCGTGAAGGAGAGAGATCATGGAGGGATTACTCTGAAGAGTGCCTCGAGCCGCACGAAAGGTGGCATCTACTTCAGAGACTTGCAGGGAGAACTCGTTCCCCACAAGACGATAAGTTTCCTCTTCAGTGATATTGCCCTTCTCGTATTCAAACCAAGCGACAGAATGTAAAATCTTTTGGAGCATCCTGGGAGAGACAGAGGTACCAGTGTTGGCTGACCAAGTAAACAAAACATCATCGATGTCGAATATTGTATTGTCAACTTTGCGATCATGCCCAGTAACTGGAAAGTCGTCCAATCCCAAAGGGGAGGGGGCGGAGAGAGGGGGCGCAAAAATAGACGGAACGGGGGAAAGGACGGGAGACACAGACCCGGCGCGGGAAATATTTGGCAAGGTCATGGCATAGGCTTCTGGTAATGAGCTTTGAGTGAGGAGAGAACGGACAATATGATACAATCCTTAAATATGAATGAAACTTGTAAGCTATGTTGGGGCATTACAAGTCGAAATGCTATTCTGTTCCCGGTTTTCTCGGGGAATTTGCTGTTCGACAATTATCGTAGTGTTAAAGCATGACCGGCGAGCATTCACGGGCGAAATGGTCTCCACTGGTGCTGGATGAAAGTACGGACCCTTATTCGATATGGTTTATATAGGATGGATGTCACTCACCGTAATGGAGGCAATTTCTGTGGTCCGGGGCAGTATGGAGACTATCGGCACGCAGTTACAATGAATACCGGGCCCATATTTCCTATGGGCCACAGATCAACACTGATTCACAATTTCGGGAATGTAGCAACCGGCATCCTTTAGTTATGCCGTTAACCCTATGGCCGTTGTCAGCGGTGATGAATGTTCAACATCGGTTACTTGACGAAGTTCAACATGCGCTTTTAGGACTACTTCAGCGATTTCGGATAGTGCACACGCAACTATCGACTGCTCTTCACTGTTTGTTGCATATTTTAGGGAGTTTATCATACCAGAGGGTAGGTAGTCCCATCTGGACCCGCTTCTTCAGATTCGGGGAAAGTAATTATATCATCAGTGATTCATGCGATTGAACATTTTTGTAATTGAGGATGTGTATCGACTGCAGGACTTTGAGGTTCAAAGCCCGTTGTAGTCGTACACATCGGCCAGAGGATCAG
Organism: Xerocomus potaroensis; assembly: GCA_038088895.1. Lineage (NCBI taxonomy): Eukaryota > Fungi > Basidiomycota > Agaricomycetes > Boletales > Boletaceae > Xerocomus > Xerocomus potaroensis. The sequence goes on from JBBPJT010000479.1 coordinate 6,247, forward strand.
GGCCGTCACTGCATCCGGCATTTTGAAAATTAGTTGCATCGGATTCCAGTTCGAGACTCCTGTTAGGGGGTGTATCGAGTTCTGTCTCGGGACGTTGCCAGGCAGAAGACTTCAGCTCACCATAAGAGTCCGCGGGGGAAGTTGTGACAGGCCTGAAAGATACTGCGACAGGAAGATGTATTGCCGTAAAATTTCCCTCGAGCGTACTGCCATAAGACTAAGCATAATTACTGGTGCCCACCAGTCTGAGCAGAGTCAATCGTCTCCAAAGTCTATTGGCATGCTCTTGTGTACGATATGCGATGGTCGTGTGTGATTTGGACGTCGACACAGTCCGTGTGTTGTGAATTGTGCTTCGTCGACATGGCGTGGTCATTCGAACTGTGGCGACACTTGGAGGCTGAGCTTCGTCAACTGACAACATGTAATAGTAAAAGGACGGGATTTACTAGACTCGGTCGCACGATACACTGCAATTGGTTGGGACATGCTGTTGGAGAGGGGTTCCACTGCAAGACATGATTGCAAAATATCAAAGTACCGTAGTCTCATAGACTTACGGGTTCAACGTATCAATCTTGAAACTCAATAATTTGGACGTCGCATTCGGTCAACATGACGCTTTTCCATCATCACCCACTACGGTCACAGAACCATACTACAGTCAGAAAGGATCAACTAGGAAGGCAGCTACAAGCTGCAGCTATTGTGGCCGTATCCACTTCAGTTCAGGTCACGATGGTTGAAGCTTTTCATGGAATTGCAGTCGTGGGCGCCGCAGACGTACCGCGATGACTATTAAGGGGATCTTGGAAGGGTGTTCTGAGCACGATGTGTGGTGTCACCTCGAGGCTGAACGGACTTGGAGATTGGAAATGGATGCAAGCGTGGTGTAGTTCTTACTCTCGAGGCCACTCAGCATTGTCATGGAGAGGATTTGGTTGTCGTAGCTCATGTCGTAGGATGGCACTGCTAATGTCTGTGCGAGGACACCTAGGTTCGTGACGAGGACCAAAAAGGTAGCGAAGAGGGTGGCAGAGTACATAAGGAAGAGAGGGAAATGGTAGAGGAGACGGAGTTATAGTGGTCAAGGGAATATGACCGTTTTGTATGCACAGTGAGCACATCGAGAAGTCTATCCAGACACGTACACTACGCGGGGGTGTGATACATACGCGTTCAAATTAGGCACGATGAGAGCCACACGAGGGGCTGACAAGGGGTTGCAAATCACTTGACGTGGCCCGACCTGGGAAGACGAAGCAGTTGGAAGCGACAAGCGAATGCAGAAGTCAGGTGATTCACTCGCCCGTTTACATCTATCGATCTGCCTATGTCGAGTTTCAGTCATCTAATCAAGCAGGACGAACGACAGTTTCTAGGGGCGTTATGTTTCTATAACAACAATGAGTCTACTTCGGCTGCCGCTGGTCATGGCCGTGCAAGTAGGCACACATACAAGGACAAATAATAAATAAGACTGTCACCCATCACATCTCCGTCTGCATTATTTGATACTCACCATTGTTGAGACAAGTCACGTTGGACGGTTCTTCCAAGTGTGTGTTTCGGAGAGGGTGTGCGATAGCTGTGCAAGGCGGCTCTCTCCACCGTGGTAGACCACAGATCACGCGCACGGAGTGCCGGATTGTCGTCTCTGGCGGCGGATGACCGAATGAAAATATGCTGACTCGTACACTTTGTCAATACACTTTGATCCACTTGGCGTGCTCGCTCGGTCTCTGTCAGCACTTGGAGCGTTGTCACCTTCAAGATGTCGGAGACTCGCCATAGCCATTGGTTTACTTGTCTGTTTCGCTGATGCCGTGTGGCAATGAATGTCCGTCCACCGAAGGCCCGTGTCCCGCCCGCTGGTCATGCATGACGAAAATTTTATCAAGAGGGAAATGGTGGATGTGGATTGTGGATGCTTTCCCCGTTGAACTGTGACAATGTCGTCGTCACACGCTCGCGCCGCTTCCCATATTATAGCAGTCAAGTTTTCACCAGGCGGCACTCTTTTAGCCGCTAGTTCGGCGTATGGTGACTCACTTCGTGTCTACGACGGTCGGGATGGCTGTATCGTCGTCAACATCTCAATACGATGTCGGTCCGTTGCCTGGACCAGCGACAGCAAATCACTCTTTGCCATCTCTGACAATGGCCACATCCACCATCTCGACGTCACCTCTGGGACAATCCTCTCCAAATGGCCCATTTACGATGACAGAGCACGGTACATCGCCCTAGCTACCACAGATTCATCCGTCTCATCCTGGGATACTTCTACAAACCAACAAATCGGTTCTCTCATTCGCCACCCTTGTTTTATTTCATCCATCACTATCTCAGAGGAATACAGCCTCCTTATCACTGCAGGCAATAAAATCACATTGTGGGATCTATCCCACACAATTTCCACTCCCTATATTGTAAGTAGACGTAGCTGGGAACTCGGATGACTCCTCATAAAAGAGAGGGAAGACTGGCCAGATAACACCACCCAACAACTTTGTGTTCAGCCCACAAGTTCAGAACAGAAGGCAGACCGCCTGGACAACACCATCCAACAACACCATGTTCAGCTCACTGATTCTGGAAAGAACTAGCCAATGACTCTGTGTCGAACTGGACGATTCCCAACAGATTATTCATGCGCACCAACAGAGATTTGATTGTGAAACCCCGTATGCGAATGGCCACATCATCTACGCCGCAAACTTTTTTCTCAAGTGGGCCAAGTCCATGCCTGACGAGGTGAAAGCTAACAAGATCATCACGGACTGGCTCTTCGGTGTGTTCATCATTATCCTTGTGTGGAAAAGCGTCTTCAACCGGTATTCACAGAATTTACAAACAAACGCGTCGTTGCGCTCGAAACGGCTGGACAAGAGGCATGGGCGACTAAGAAATACGAAGAAGCCCTCGATACCTACGCCCTTGCACTGTTCCTCCACCCATCTACCCCGATGTTCTGCTAACCAAGTGGGCAAGCACACTGCTGCATCATGGATCGATAAACTAGGTGATAGAAGGTTCCAACAAGGTACGTAGTACGTGACATTATGTTCGTTATGTTGATGAATCTCTTTTTCAGCCTCCCGAGATTTGACATTTACCGCACGATATGCAACTTCCTTATGGATGCCGGTCGTATCACGGAAGCAATTAAGCGTTCTCGGCGGATGCGAGACGAGCTCATAGTTGACACGAATCTGATAAGCGAACGAACAGAATGGGAACATGGTGAGTGGCCACGTAACAGTGTCATTAGACCCCGACCGAGAACCCGTTGTAGAGTTCCTTCAGTCTCTCCATGCAATGTCGTTCGAAATCTTAAAACCTTGGCGACGCTGATATACATTGCTCGACAATGTTGTTGCTTAACCCTCCTGACCGTGTGGATATCCTAATCGAGCGAGGCAAGACACGGGTGATAATGGAGGCATGGGAGGAAGCAATGAAGGATGATAACGGGGTATGCTTCGTTATCTAGTCACTGCGAACGATGTCATAAACCAACTTGCAGGCGGTGAGACTCGACCCATCATCCCACCTATGCTACAAGCAGAGACATGAAGCCTTACATTGGGCGAATCGCTATTCAGAAACGGCTGCAGCGTTTGATACGACGCTCTCAAGACTCACACTTACTTCGTTCCCAATATGTCGATGCCAGACTGGCGATTCAAAATGTTGTCAAGAGAATCATTTTTCCCATGCCTGATGTGCTCATTGACACTACCACGGGCCGTCTACATGACAAGGGACGGCTAGCCAAGGCGTTTGAGGAACAACCAAATTTTGATGAGCTCGTTTCGTTTATGACGGGACAACTGGACAGTCGGTGGGTCTACGGATATGTCATGCTCTCGCACAAGTGGGGAGATGGCGAACGTCTGTTACAAGACGTCCAATACGTCACGCCCTACGAACTGAAAATATCGCCCGAGAATACGAAACCGCAGACATTCTGCAAGGTCTCACGGGAGCTCGGGTTTCGTTGGGCATGGAGCAATACCTGTTGCATCGATAAAAAGAACCAGGTAGTATTGCAACGTTCGCTCGTGTCCATGTTCGGCTGGTATCGGAACTTGACCCCCACTTGGATCCGGCTTTGTGATATCTCGTCAGATGATAAAAACAAGAATGTATTGAAGGAAAGCATTTGGAATCCGGGAGTCTGGGCGTACCAGGAGTGTCGATCAGCTGAGGTAGTCAGAATCTACACCAGCGACTGGAAGCCATACCTTGGCTCGGAACAGCCCTGAAATCACAAGGAGTCGCCAGAGATTCTGAGGCAGATGGAGGTTCTGCAAGTGTCCATCGAATAAGTGGGTGTGCCTCGTCCTGGCTTTGACCGAGTGGGGGAGAAGCTCTTTCTCGCATCGACACGACAATCGACGCTTGTGGAAGACGACTCTTTGGTGCCCTACGATCGATTCCAGTCATATATGAAGGTACCATTGCACCCGACCGGATTTTAGATTGGGTCCTGACAGAATCTGGGGATGCATCAATACTCACCTGGACCGGAATCGCGAGTGGATACAACAACTGCTTTCCTTTGCGCATCTCTGCCTATGATAAACTCATTCCCCCACACGTTCCACATGTGGAGACTTCCGAGTTGGAACGTACTGTTCTGGAATTGCGCTCATCGATCGCCGACATGTCCCCAGTGACAAAGCTACGTGGACAGTTGGGCAAGCTTCCACCGCCTTCTTGCTCCTCCAAGCGACTCCAACCTCCTTGTATCCGTTTTGAAGTCATACAGCTTATCTACTTGATGGGACCGGACACGGAGATGGGCCACCGTGTCTACCGCGCCATGACCGCCATGCTCGGGGACGTCGAAATACAGACAGCGAGCAAGCTGGACGGACAGAATGAATATTACCTTGCTCATCCCCGGACCCTTTCATTGCTAGGGCAAGAGCGTTCGCGCGGGACTACTAGACCTGATCGCACGACACAGGGACTGCAATTAGTTGCTCATCTGAAACAGCGGTTTGGGGCGCTGTTGTTGGAGAAAGGGCCCTGGAACGAGTACAGACGTGTTGCAGCTGATGATTTGATTATGGTTCAGATACGCGATGGGATGGGGTTCGCTTGCAGGAGATGGTCGCGGATGTTATTGATGTACCGTAATCTCGCCGCGGATTATCACGATCTCATTCCTTTCCATATCACTTCCAACACATTCAACGGTTTGAACCTGACCAACATTGCATTCCCCGATCTAAAGGTCTCTACTGTTGTCTACTGAGGCCACGGAACCGCACTACGGTTAAGAACGAACAACCGGGAAAGTATCGATCACATTTACTCCAGCCGCTCGGGTCGCAGCGGTCAAAGCTCACTGAAGCCCATTATCAATTTTTCATCCGCTTGCCCTTTCTTTTCGTTTGTCGTTGATATCCCGATGCCCAGCACAGTACACCGCCATCACTCCCGACCGGACAAGGGAATCGACATGTTACCGCAACCCAAAGCAGAGAACTTTCCAGTCAACGATCAGCATCAACGAAGACGGCGAGAAGGAGGTTGACTTTGGTGGGTTTGCCAGTCCCTCCAAACGCTTATCAGCCAGACTGGTGCTGGATCTGCTGGAGCTTTGGAAAGTCAGTGGTCGGTTGGGTGGCATGAGGGCTCTTCCAGGTAGGGACCACGTCTATTAGTACGTTGGGCAGGAGACGGGAGTCGTCCACGATGGACGAGACGATGCACGATGAGGTGGGCGATGAGACGGTGATAGTAATGCTGAGGGTGACTCCTACACGTCAAGAGGCAATATGCAGAGGGTACGAATGGTTCATTGATGCGCACTTTGGAGTCAGATTTGAGTGCACTTCGGCGCTTGTTGCACACAGAAGAAGTGAGTTCTCTTGTCCCCACTCGTCTAACTGGCTACTACTTCGTTAAAGAATTAAAATAGATTGAACTAGTGCATACTCTCTTTGTCCAGTATACCATGTACAGTAAGACTTTTTAAACACACTTAATGCCGCTGATTACACAATAATCATGATCTTTCTTTAATCCCATAACCCCCATACATCAACCTCTCCCGATGAGTATGGGTTATCAGACGTTCGAGGGTTCGACTGTGGATCTTTTGTGTGAAACCACTAGTCTAGGGCGTCACAAATGTCGCTTTTTTCCGTTGCGTTAACCACTGTGCCAGATCGCGTTCAATCCACCGCGCTCGGCACTGCGTACACTTTTTGCAGAAAAAAATTGTACACATGACGGACATAGCGAGAATGAGAAGTAATGGGCATGTTCTCAAATTCACACTGCAAAGTGTAGGTAATAAAATGGGGTAGTTTGACTGTAGTTACGCGCAGTTTTTTTGTTGACAAACTCCATGGCAACGTTTGCCATATGACAGTGTACTGCCTGCCACATCAAAATTCCCATAATATGGTAGTCACCTCACAGTGTGCTGAGGGCAAATGGTGTGTTCTGTGTGAAATAACAAAAAGGAAACTTGAATCAACAACAAAGAACAACTTACCAATGCCCAGAAGGTGACGGCAGCAAGCGTGTCAACAGATTGAGTACGCTGTGCCAAGGTACATGGCCAGGGGTGGATAGAGCTGGCGGGAAGCGTCTAGGGCAATGGAACATGCCAAGTCCATGCAAATGGCATCTAGAAACAACCAGGAGGGCGGCAGAGATGATTGTGTCACCGGTACGGATGCACGGGGTCGGTGTAGGGCCCTACCAGATGATTGGGACAGACTAGCCGGACCTGGAGATCATCCAATGTCCCCTTTTCATTCATGACCAATGCTATTTCACACAGAACACTCCATTTGCCCTCAGCACGCTGTGAGATAACTACAATATTGTGGGAATTTTGATATGGCAAACAATGTATAGTTGTCATGGAGTTTGTTGACAATAAACTGCACATAACTACGGTCAAACTACTCCATTTTATTACCTACACTTTGTACAGTATGAATTTAAGAACATACCCAATTACTTCTCATTCTTGCTGCGTGCGTCATGTGTACAATTTTCTGTGCAAAAAGTGTACGCAGTACCGAGCGCGGTAGAACGCGGTCTGGCGCAGCCGCGCACTGCAGTGGGAAAAACGTGCAACGCGATGAGAAAAACCGACTGGTGGCCGGGCCGCGTTGGGCGAGATTGGCGTGCCTGCCTAACTCGAACGAAAATTTATAGATTTGCCTTTTCACCCTGGTTTGCCTCTTCCCGGTAGCCTCAGCGGTCTGGTCACCGGACTATATCTGTGCACATCTTTCCTCCAACAATCACGTTGCTCCCACTCGTCCGTATCGGGAAACTACCGGGTCGGTTCACATCTTTCTTTAGAAATACAAAATGGCAGGTGCATCTAAACGTGCAAAAAGGACTGGAAACGCCAAATCCAAGACGGGAACTAGCACCAATGTAATTCCAGGCATTCTCCCAACTTCCATCTCTTTTCAAACAGGGCCAAGCTTGGAGCACGTCCAACACGAAGTCTTTCTTGAAATTCTCTCGTATCTTCCAGCTCTCCAGGCTGATCATGTGGAGTTCGAATGTTTCTTAGACCCACCCGTGATTCCCCCGCACCTCCTTATGCGCACGCCGACTCTCCGTGTGCTGTCACGGACTTCTAAACTTTTGCGATCCCGTTGTCTTCAAATGGCATGGCAGAACATTGAACTTTGCGTCTCCCATCCACAGGTCACCTTCTATAAAGTGGTCGGAGAAATCACCTTGGCTCACATACACGTGTTGAAAGCGTGCCCATATCTGTTACCTCTCATCCGGTTCGTATATGACACAAGTAGCCTACGACAGTTGATGCAACGTTATGTTCAGGACAGCAGTTTTGTGTCTCACGCGGTATAAATCTGCTGAGATGATCCCGCTATTAGCAGAATGTCTGGCTACGCTGCCTAATCTCAATGTTATTCATGGTACTTTCACCCGTTTCTATGAAAGAATTGTTTCCATGATCTTTCTGGGTAGTCATGCATGCCCATTCCCAAATGGCGACTGCCGTTAAAAATGGGTTTGAGGGGAAACGATTTCCCTCTGTGCGGAAGATATCATTGCCCACCTCTGCGCACGAGATCATCAAGTGTTGTCCCAATCTCGAAGAAGTGATATGTACGACCCGAGAGGCGAGCCCAATCATAGGATCCCTTGTCAAGGGCGGTTGCAATCAAGTTCACACTATCAAAGGCATTCCCCGCACTTCACAATTCCAGTCAAACCGTATGCACTAAATAAGATGTGTTATGGTTGTGACTGATTCGTTGACAGGATTGGTGAAGCTTCTACCCGGCCTACGATGCATTGGTTTCTCCAACTGGTGGAATGTGAACACTGTTCGATATCTAAAAAAAGGCGTCACTGACAAGATTTTGCAGACTCATGATTTCACGTGGCTGACCAGCTTTCCGCTCCTCGACACGATTGAGGTGGATATTGCAACAGATCGCTCAAGTGGTCCCATAATCCAAGAAGCTACTAAAGCCCTGAAGGAAAACAAGTCCGAAGCTGAGAAGAGAGTGATTGTGACGCGACTGCAACCTCAAGGCCGGAGGGAAATACCATACGTGGAAAGGGAAGTCGTTCGAGTGTAACTGTGGAGGTATCTGCTCGTCATGCGTCGGGTCGTGGTGGTTAATAATGGACTTTATTTAGCTGCATTCTGGTGTAAATTCCCTGCTCGCTCTTCCCTTGAAAAAGTAGCGGGTACTCCGAGTCTAACCGTACGTCATAAGTTTTGGAAACTGGTTTGAATGGGGCCGGTATGGTGTCAGACGAGCATTTGACCGTATCTCAATTCGGAACCTACTTTCAATGCGGAAAGGGATTCACATCGGATCATCATCCGGTGAATCGCCAACGTGTCTAGTATGACCGGCACTACCATCATTCACTTGTAAGTGGGGGTCGAGTGTATATTTGATCCAAGTTTGGAGTCCTGAACAAGTTCAAGCTTCAAATATCCGAGGCCGTCGAACATAATAAGTTTGGCAGCTTTGAGGATTTTATTACCCAACGTTTTCTGGTAATATTCGAATCACAAACGTATCTCGGACCGATTGTTTCACCCGCATATTTTCAAACAGACCAAACAGCTTCACAATAGTACTACTCTGCTGAAAGTAATGGTGCAAACGGATCCGGAATCAAGTACATGCGAGGAACCATCGTCAGAAATTGCAGCAAACGGGCCCTAGTCAAAAGAGCTCAACAGAAACTCCAAATTCCTGTAGCGCCGTATCGCTGACACCGCCAAAGCCGTTGTCATACCCTTGTTCCCAATCAAGATGCCACCTGCACTACCATACTTGTAGGCCCATCCCACCGGCCATGAACCATCCGCTTCTTGCATCCTCGCGAGTCGTTCGTAGTCTCGACTATCACACAGATCGACTGTAGCAGCGGCATGGATGCGCATCGCAAGTGCGAGGGCATCCCCTTCAGAACCAAATTGCTCTGTGACACGTTCGGTGAAGAGCGTCCCGAGTTGTCGACGAGCGTATATAGACACGGAGAGGAGACGCGAGAGAAAGAAAAGGAATGTGTCTGGGCCGTGATAGTAGTAGGTCCCGTTCATGTATGCCCTGTTCTTCAATACGCCGTAGACCCAGTCAAAGGTTTGCCTTAGCTCACTCCCACGACCATTAGAGTAGAAAAAAGTGAGTACATTGACGCAGACAACCGGGTCTAACATAGGGCAAGTAAGTACACAGCACATCGCATGATGTTTGAGAACACACCAATTCGCGGACGTGTGTTATCGAAGTATGTTTGGATAATACCATCATTGTTCTTGAACGTCGAAATCTCATTCATGATCTCGTTCTTCGTTTCCTGTAGAATGTGATCTGACACTGTGCATGCGAGGGATGTTGTGTCAAGGTCATCGGGAAATGAAGTCGTGGTAAGGATGGGGGTAGCTACCGCAACCACTCAGTCATTGCTTTCTGAAAAGTGAAAGGAAGAAGCGTACATTTGAAGAAATTGTTTAGACGCGGGTATTTGATGTAGTCAACGAGGTTCGGATCACCCGTTGCCTCGAGGATGAGCAACTGAGAGAAGTTTTCCTCCACAACGACATCCGAATTAGTGAAGGATTTCAGCCGCTTCGCGTGATCGTGCAGGTATTTCTCTCCATCAGCAATTGGGTTCCGCACGAGTGCCCTCAGCTTGGGAGCGATGTCGTCAAACGACGTGAAGACAATACCTCTGATCCCAAGGGACTCTGCAGATATCACATTCTCCAACTTATCATCCATGAATGCGGTGCGATGAGGATCAATACCAGTTGATCTCAGTACATGTCTGAAGAAGCCAAGGTTTGGCTTCCGCTCGTGCACTGCGGCGGATGTGAAGATATGCTCAAACAGAGCCCAGTCTTCTGGACGACCACACTGACGGAGAGCCTCCCAGTCCGGTGTAGAAATATTGGACATAGCAAATAGCCGGATGTTGCTGCTTTTCTTGAGTTCGTGGAGGAGAGAGATCATGGACGGATTGCCCTGAAGAGTGCCTCGAGCTGCACGAAAGGCGGCGTTTACTTCAGAGACTTGCAGAGAAAATTCGTTCGCCACAAGACGATAAGTTTGCTCTTCACTGATGTTGCCCTTCTCGTATTCAAACCAAGTGACAGAATGTAAAATCCTTTGGAGAGTCCTTGGAGAGACAGAGGTACCAGTGTTGGCTGACCAAGTAAACAAAACATCACCGATGTCGAATATTATGTTGTCAACTTTGCGATCACGGTCAGCAACTGGAAAGGCGTCCAATCCCAAAGGGGAGGGGGTGGAGAGAGGAGGCGCAAAAGTAGACGGAACGGGGGAAAGGAGGGGAGACACAGACCCTGCGGGGGAAATATTTGGCGAGGTCATAGCTTAGGTTTCTGGCAATGGGCTCTGAGCGAGGAAAGAACGGACAACGTGATACAATCCTTAAATATGAAAGCGACTTGTAAGCTATATTGGGGCATCGCAAGTGGAAATGTTATTCTGTTTCGGGTTTCTCGGGGAACCTGCTGTTCGACCATTATCGCGGCGTTACGCACGGGCGAAATGGTCCCAACTAGTACTGGACGAAAGCATGGACCTTTATTCGATATGGTTTTTGTAGGATGGATGTCACTCACCATAATGGATATAGTAGCAGGTGGTTTCCGTGGTCCAAGGCAGCATGAGGACCATCGTCACGCACGTTAGAATGAATACCGGGATCACATTCCCTACGGGCCACAGACCAACACCGATTCACAACTTCCGGAATGTATCAGTCGGCATCCTTTAGATATGCCGTTAACCCATAGTCGTTGTCAGCAGTGATGAGCATTCACCATCGGTTACCCGACGAAGCTATACTTTTAGCACTACTTCAACGATTTCTCTTGTCCCGTGAACCCCCGCCCCACCACCCGCCCCCGATTTTTTCAAGTCCTGACACACCCACGACACAGGTCTGCCTTGGGATAAAATACTCAGTAACAGAATGTACATACCAATGCTCAATTTTGACCATAGGGACTTTGGTGGTCCTCTTCGTATCCCTGTGAAGAGACCTACTTCTTCTGTGACCCGTGAACGTCGGTGGGCCAGGACAAGTCCATTTAATGCCCACTGACAGCGAAACCATTGATCATCCTAGTCTGGTGACCGGGCAGCGTAAGATTGGCGCCTGCCCAACTCGAGCGAAAATTCACAGATTTGCTTGTTGATGTTTGCCCCTTCCTGGTACTACCGCCCCGCGATCTGATCAAGGGGTCTGATCACCAGACTACAGCCATCTGTGCGCATCTCGTTTATCTACCAGGTTGGATCACGTGTTTCTTCTAGTGTAATGCAAAATGGCAGGTGCATCTAAACGTGCAAAAAGGACTGGCAACGCCAAATCCAAGACAAGAACCAGCACCAATGTAATTCCATCAGGCATTCTCCCAACTTTCATCCCTTTTCAAACAGGGTCAAGCTTGGAACACGTCCCACACGACGTCTTTCTTGAGATTCTCTCGTATTTTCCAGCTCTCCAAGTTGGCCTTGTGGAGATCGATTATTTGTTCTACCCACCCGCGATTCCCCCGCACCTCCTTATGCACACGCCGATTCTCCGCGTGCTGTCACGGACTTCTAAACTTTTGCGATCCCGTTGTCTCCTAATGGCATGGCAGAACCTTGAACTTTGCGTCTCCCCTCTACAGACCACCTTCTACAAAGTGACCGGAGAGATCACCTTGGCTCACGTGCGCGTGTTGAAAGCGTGCCCATATCTGTTACCTCTCATCCGGTTCGTCTATGACACAGATAACCTACGACAGCTGATACAACGTCATGTTCAGGACAGCGGTTTTGTGTCTCACGCGGTATAAATCTGCTGAGATGATCCCGCTATTAGCAGAATGTCTGGCTGCGCTGCCTAATCTCAATGCTATTCATGGTACTTTCACCCATTCCTATGAAAGGACTATTTCCATGATCTTTCTGGGTAGTCATGCATGCCCATTCCCAAATGGCGACCGCCGTTAAAAATGGGTTTGAGGGGAAACGGTTTCCCTCTGTGCGGAAGATATCATTGCCCACCTCTGCGCATGAGATCGTCAAGTGTTGTCCCAATCTCGAAGAAGTGATATGTACGAACTCAGACCCGAGCCCAATCATAGGATCGCTTGTCAAAGGCGGCTGCAATCAAATTCACACTATCAAAAGCATTTCCAGCGTTTCAAAATCCCAGTCAAACCGTACGCACCGAGTAAGACGTGCCATGGCTGTGACTGATTCATCGACAGGATTGGCGAAGCTTTTACCCGGCCTACGATACTTTGGCCTCTCCGGCTCGTGGCGTGTGAGCACTGTTCGACGTCTAGAAAAAAAGGCGTTACTAACAAGATTTTGCAGCCTTGTGATGTCATGCAGCTGACCAGCTTTCCGCTCCTCGACACCATTGAAGTGGGTGTATATCTAGACGAAATGGATGCCGCAATCCAAAGTGCTACCAAAGTCCTGAAGGAAAACGAGTCCAAAGCTGAGAAGCGAGTGATTGTGACGCAATGGCACCGTCGAGGCCAGGAAATACCATGCCCGGAAAGGGAAGTCATTCGCGTGTAACTGTGGAGGTGGGGGTATCTGCTTGCTGTGCGCCGGGTCGCGGCGGTTAATTATAGACTTCGCTTGGCTACATTCTTATGGTGTAAATTCACTGCCCGTTCTGCTCATGAAAAAGTAGCGGGTGCTCCGAGTCCAACCGTACGGCCATAAGTTTTGGAAACTGGTTTGAATGGGGCCGGTATGGTGTCAGACAAGTGTTTGACCGTCTCTCATTTCGGAACTTAGCTTCGCTGGACAGGCGGAAAGGGATCCACGTCGGATCATCATCCGGTGAACCGCCAACGTGTCTAATGCGCGATCAGCAACTTCGTATTTCTCGACATGACCGGGTCAAACCGTCTTTCCAAGCCGTCTGTCTCCACAAAGGCAGATTCGGGCCAGAAGAACGAGAATAACATCGTGTCCAAGGCGACAACTCCACTTGACGTGTTTTAATCTCCACAGCCGCAATGTTACGAATATTCTACAGCGAAGCGAAGCGCCTTTCAATTCGAGCTCCGATTCAATTTAGTGCATATGAAGCGCCTGTGAAATTTGCAGTCAGTCTGGCTAAAATGCCCGCCCCACATAAAGAATTTCTTGACCCTTCTCAAGCTTTCGCTCACCTTCAGACATACTCCAGCTTAGATGGACTCTCCGTCCAGGAGCTTATGGACTCCCGGAACCATGGGGGACTCACCTACAATGATTTCTTGATGCTTCCAGGAAAGATCTACTTTCCGGCATCCGATGTAATCACGGACGTCAAGATCACCCGCAATGTCGTCCTGAAAACGCCCTTTCTGAGCAGCCCGATGGATACCGTCACTGAAACAGAGATGGCCATCAGTCTCGCCCTTTTGGGTGGCATCGGTGTCATTCATCATAACCAGTCTCCCGACTCACAGGCAGCCATGGTTCGCGCGGTGAAAAGGCACGAGAACGGCTTCATCACCGATCCTGTCGTCTTCTCTCCTAACCACGTCGTCGCTGACGTGCTGGACATCAAAGCTCGTCTAGGGTTCTGTGGGATCCCCATTACCGGTACGTCGGGTTTCCGCTTCGCCCGGATTAGTGATGCACACATTATATAACAATTAATCTTCGTTCTTCCGAGTAACGGATTCACTCTGTGATCTGCGGAACTTTCAGTTTTCTCTGACTTTCCATTTTGTGGTCGTCACGTTCCCTGATGCCTTGTCTTTTCCCATTCAGACACAGGATCGCTCGGTGGAAAGCTTGTCGGTATCGTCACCTCGCGCGACATTCAGTTTGAATCACCCTCCACGCCCCTTCATGAAATCATGACCACTAGCCTCGTCACTGCACCCCAAGGCGTGACGCTTCACGAAGCCAACATCATCCTTCGCTCCTCCAAAAAGGGCAAGCTTCCCATCGTGGATGAACATGGCCGTCTCACCTCCCTCCTCGCTCGTAGCGATTTATTGAAAAACCAGAACTTTCCCCTGGCGAGCAAGAACCCCGAGACTAAGCAGCTCTATGCCGCCGCTGCGGTGGGCACGCGACCTCATGACAGGGAGCGTCTCCAACTACTCGCCGAAGCTGGTCTCGACATCGTCGTGCTCGATTCGTCACAGGGGAACTCAGTTTACCAGATCGAAATGATCCAGTGGATCAAGAAAACTTTCCCTCGGCTTGATGTGATTGCTGGAAACGTCGTCACGCGCGAGCAAGCTGCCAACCTCATCGCTGCCGGCGCGGATGGTCTTCGGGTTGGCATGGGCAGTGGCTCGATTTGTATCACGCAGGAGGTTATGGCTGTCGGGCGGCCCCAGGCAACAGCCGTGTTCGCTGTATCCGAGTTTGCGAACAAGTTTGGTGTCCCCGTCATTGCGGATGGCGGGATCGGGAACGTGGGGCATATCGTCAAGGCATTGGCTCTGGGTGCAAGCGCGGTTATGATGGGAGGTTTGTTGGCGGGGACATCCGAGGCCCCAGGAGAGTACTTTTATCATGATGGGAAGCGCGTCAAAGCGTACCGAGGCATGGGCAGCTTGGAGGCGATGGCGGTGGGTAAACCAAGCGCGCCGTCTAAGCTCAATGGGAAACCCATGAAGTATGCGTCCCAAGCAGCGAGCGTGGCCGTTGAGAATGCGGCGATGACGCGATATTTTTCCGAGTCGTCTGCGATCAAGGTCGCACAGGGGGTGTCTGGGGACGTCCAGGACAAGGGAAGCGTCAAGGCATTTGTGCCGTACTTGCACGTGGGGTTGCAGCACAGTTTGCAGGATATTGGGGTGAAGAACGTGAGTGAACTGAGGGAAGCTGTTCACGCGGGGCGAGTGCGATTTGAGTTCAGGACGGCGAGTGCGCAGATTGAGGGAGGGGTGCATGGGTTGAATTCGTGCGTCTTCTTTTTTTTCGCGAGGACGGGGTCGCTGACATGGAAGTGGTAGGTATACGAAGAGGTTGTATGCTTGAGGATACCCTTGGTGACGACATAATATTGGAATGTGTGCTGTTAATTTCACTTTGGATGAACATGGAGGGATATCATGTGTAACATTGTAGTGTGGGCTTGAATTTGATCGAGTGCAACTGTATCACCTGGTTATGGCTTTGACGACCATTATTGATCCTTGGGCCACAACAAGGATCCAAACCTCAAGGTAACTTTCTTCCGTTATACATCATAACCTTTATGCGGATGGTAGTCCTCGGGCACTAGTATAAATGCGGATTCTACTCGCCGGCATAATCATAGAACAAGCCCGGTCCGGTGCATCGAAAGGCACAGCCCGATCAAAAGCTAACCCGATACCCCCGACACATTCTCGATAATCGTCAACTTACAATCACCATGGCAGAGAATGAAGTATACGCACATGGTCATCACGAATCCGTGCTTCGCTCGCACTCCTGGCGAACAGCCCAAAACTCTGCCGCCTACCTCTTGAAATACCTCAAACCGGACATGCACATCCTCGACATCGGATGTGGACCGGGAACCATCACCACCTCGCTCGCGCGGCTCGTCCCAGAGGGCCACGTCACAGGGCTCGACTACGTCAACACCACATCCAACGTCCTCCAAACCGCCCGGAAGCACGCCGCCGAACAGGGCGTCACGAACGTCACCTTTGCGCACGGGGACATCTGCGATTTGTCAGGGCTCCCAGACGGGTCGTTCGACGTGGTGCATTGTCACCAGGTGCTGCAGCACGTCGCGGATCCGGTCCGGGCGCTGCGCGAGATGCGGCGGGGGGCGAAGCCGGGGGGGGTCGTGGCTGCGCGAGAGGCC
>JBBPJT010000480.1:0-22559 GCA_038088895.1 Xerocomus potaroensis
AGTGAGAACTTCCCGAAACCCCCACCTGACCTAATTGCATCTGAGGAACAATTCGAAGTGGAACGGATATTAAAATATCGTGGTCTGCTTAATAACTGCTCCTATTTGATCCAATGGAAGGGTTATCTGCTGGAAGACGACTCATAGGAGCCAGAGCGGAATTTAAAAAATGCCAAGAAGACTTTAGAGGCTTATAAAAAGGCCCACCCCAAGACATTTGGTTCCTAAATGAAATCTTGAGTACCACCCCTCCATTGCATTCTATCACCATGTCCTCCCCCATCAACACCATCTCCCTCTCCTGTGATTTCTCTATTATCACCTGCTCTCCTTATGCAGACACACTTGTCTCAATTAACAAACACACTTTTGAAGATCTTCATCAAAACCTAGAAAACTCCAGACTTGCTGTTGCACTAGATATGTACTTTGACAAAGATTCCCCTCTTGGCAATTTGCTAAAAGCCTACAATCAATGTGCTGCGCTTATCACAATCTCCAACATCTATGAACGAGAACCTCTCGCAGCTCATGATATTCCTCCTGCGTGTTACAATTTTCTTCTATCCTTACGTTGTTGCATGATCTGTTTCCTTTTTGCTTACGTCAGATTCTATTTCGGACACCATCTCTCTCTTCTAGGCTTAGTCTTCGTTGACTGCCTCGTGTCCCCACTCTTCCCACGGTATACCCTTTGCCCTACCCCAAATGTTCCTCCTTTAGCTATACATAGCTTGGTCTGTGTGTCATAGGACTTACATAAATACTCAGTGACATGTACTAGTAAAGTAAGCTAGTTCTACACAATTCAACGTAGTTCCCTAGTTCCCAGAGTCCTCCCTTAAGGTTGATCCACTCAACTAGGGGATCCCCATCCTGCACGTTCACCTCCATCCTACGTTGTGCATAACACTGCCTTTTCTACAATATCTCTTCACCTTGCAGTACTTCAACACCATCTCATTGGAACATTCCATCAACTAGGAATGTCTGAGATAGTAGACGATTGTTACGTTTTATTCCCCTAATACTTCTTTTCTCGATTATCTTTCCTTGATCTTTCCTTTCTTAGATGTATGATGACCTTTCCATAGTCTTATCTTTCGTTCCCATGATCCGGATGCTATTCCCGTTCTAGGCATAACTTCTCGCATGCCTCGTGTTCCCCTTTATTTCCCTTGATTGATGGTTGCCTAGCTATCTTTGGTTATGACTCAACATGACTCCAGATGAGCCATTCCGCGGTAGACACCGCTTGGTCCGTGCACCATCTAGATACTTACTTAAACCTCAGCGCATTGTACCATAGACTCTAAGTAGAATCTCCCTTGTATCCTCTGACCTACAAGTCAATCAATCCATTGGTTTCTCTCGACATCTTGCTCTGCACTTCGTCAGACAGTCTACTTCACCAATACTTTGATCTAAGACCTCCAGCTTGCAAGGCACCGATACTTTGATCCAAGACCTCCGGCTTGTGAGGTATTGATACCTTCAATGCAAAGGCCCAAGAACCAGATCCCCTTTTCAAGGGCTATGCTCGTCCTTACCCAGGCCAAGCGTAACAAAAGATTCTACTTCTTCTAGATAGCGCCACCATCGTTGTGTGTGCCACCCTCCCCTCACCATTGCCCACCAAAACCCCCGAAACTTCCCCAACCTCTTTGCTGCCTATCAAGGCCAGTGCACTCCTACCCCTCCTACCCCAGAAGAAGAAGCTACAGATACTGAGACTTCGACTAACAAAGACCTCAGCCTAGAACCCCCCGATCAGATAACAGTTGCATTGAGCCAATTGTTTTCTCAGATATCTTCACCATCCACTGCTCTTCCCCCTTCCCCATTACAATCCTTTCCTCCCCTCCCTGCATACTTAACTGCCCCCCTTCCCCCTCCAATGACGAGCCAACAGAAACCCATTGAGCTTTGCCTCAACACCCCTGATGAATATGACGGATCCCCCTCCAGAGCAGCAGACTGGCTTAGTAACGTATGAACGTACCTTCTCGTCAATAAAGAAGTGTACAACAACGATGATAAGAGGGTTGCATTTGCGCTCTCATATATGAAGAAAGGATCCGCCTTAACCTGGGCCACTGTGGTCCAAAACCAGGCGTTGGATGCCCAATCTTTTGGGGCTTTTACAGATTTTGTTATGAAGTTCAAGGCTGACTTCGAACATTCCAATCAGAAACACCAAGTGCTAGGATGGCTCACCACCTATCACGTCCGAAAGAACGAGAACCTGACTGGATATATTAACCAGTTCAAGATGAAAGCCGTTCAGGCAGAATTAAATGAGACCTCCGACTCAGCAGTACTTATTTCATACTTTGCTGCTGGAATTCCCCCTCCCCTGATGCGACGGATCCAATCTATGGATATCGTTCTGACTAAGATTACTGAATGGTACACGAAAGCTGTTCATTTCAAGACCCAATGGGATCTTGCAGACCGAATCAAAAGGCTGCATTCCCGATCCTCCCCCTCCACCTACATACCACCCTACCGACGAACCCCCGCATCTACTTCTCGTGATCCAAATGCAATGGATATTGATTGGCTGACTATGGAACAAGTCGCCGAACATAGAAGATGAGACCTTTGTTACAATTGTCATAAACAAGGACACGTCTCCAAGGAGTGCCCAGAGCGTCATTGACAGCCAGAAAGGAAGGAAGTATGAAAGGTCGAAATGAGAGAGGAAAAGAAAGTTGAAGAAGGTGTTGAAGAAGAAATGGTGGGAAGACTTTCCACCCGACTCTTCAAACCACAGGGTTTTTAGACGGGAGGACTGCATCGACGTCAGTACCCTCCATTTCCAAGGTTACCTGCTCCCCTGTATTTGTAGCAGAGCGATGATCAAAGTTGCTTAGATTGCCAATCCAACTTATTGCTACTACCAGAACCTTGAAAACCATTGACACTTCAGCTCTTATAGACTCTGGAGCTGAAATTTCCTGTATCGACCACCATTTCGCCCAGAAACACAAGATACCCCTTGAATGACTTGCTCGCCCAGTAATCACAAGAAATGCTGACCAGTCACACAACACAACTGTTCGCTTTTCCACGACTCTCTATATGAAGATTGGCAAACAAACGCAGAAGGTCAAGTTCTATGTCATGAACTGCGGACACGAAAATGTTATCCTTGGGACCCCATGGCTTGAACAAACGAACCCAGTCATTGACTGGAAGAAAGGGACAGTCACTTTAGACAAATCCCTCGATAAATCTCTAGATCTTTACCTTGAACATGTAGGAACATGTGCTTCCTATCTCTCCAAAGGAAAACCAATGAAGGAATCCCCTCCTCCAGAACATATCATCCTCGATGACATAGAAGTCGAAGGATTGAACCAGTATCTTGATAAAGAAACTCCTGAACGACTAGTTGACCGACAACTAGATTTCTATACCATTTCCACCCTTCATCGCATGAAAGGGTGAATGGTCATAAAACCGCAGATTTCTAGGATCATAGCAAGACTGACCCAGTCTACCAAATTAGCTATCGCTGCTGAAAAAGCAAAGCCAAAAGCTACACTTCCAACCAAATACAAAGAATTTGCTTCTGTCTTTTCTAAAGAAGCGACAGAACATGTTCCTCCATCTCGACCCTACAACCACGCCCTGAACATGAAGGAGACTTTTATCCCAAAGATCTCCAAGATATATCCCCTTTCCCCAGATGAACGACAAGCCGCTGATGATTTCATTGATGAACATCTCCAAATGGGCAAGATTTGCCCATCAAAGTCTCCACAAGCATCCCCCTTCTTCTTTGTAAAGAAGAAAGATGGCGGACTCCGCCCTTGTCAGGATTATCGATACGTCAATGAACATACAGTTCGTGACGCTTACCCTCTCCCCCTCATCTCCAACCTCATCTCTAAGCTGAAAGGAGCCTCTCATTTTATGAAGTTTGACGTGCGATGGGGATACAACAACGTCCACATTAAGGATGGCGATCAATGGAAAGCCGCCTTTATCACTCATTGTGGACTCTTTGAACCGACAGTCATGTTCTTTGGCCTATCCAACTCCCCAGCAACGTTCCAGTGTTTTATGAACGATTCCTTCCGAGATATGATCGCCGAAGGATGGCTCATCATCTATATGGATGACCTCCTTATCTTCTCCGACGACTTGAATGAACACGAACAACGAACAAAACGTGTTCTCCAACGAATGAAAGAACTCGACTTGTACTTGAAGTTAGAAAAGTGCAAGTTTAACGTCTCCAAGGTGGAATACCTTGGAATGATTATTAAAAATGGCAAACTCGCCATGGACCCTGTTAAACTAGCAGGAATACAGGATTGGCTGACGCCCAAATGGGTACAAGATGTGTGATCCTTTCTAGGATTTGTGAACTTTTATAGACAGTTTCTACCCCATTTCTCCGACATCACCCAACCCCTCCTTGATCTAACTAAGAAATCCCAACCATGGGAATGGAAGGAACAACAACAAGATGCCTTTGACACACTCAAAAAGATGTTCCTCTCCCAACCAGTTCTTCAACTCCCCGATTACTTGAAACCCTTCGCTATCGCCACGGACGCCTCTCTTTATGCTTCCGGTGGAGTTCTCCTTCAAACTGACGTCAACGGTGCCTGGCACCCTTGCGGATACCTGTCCCAGACGTTCTCTCCTGCAGAACGCAATTATGATGTATACAATCATGAACTTCTTGTGATCATCCGTGCCTTATCCACCTGGAAACATTTCCTTCGTGGATCCCCTTATTCTGTTCAAGTCTTCACCGACCACAAGAATTTGACGTACTTTCATCAACCACAGAAACTGAATCGTCGTCAAGCTCGCTGGTTACTTGATCTTGCTGACTACGATCTTCAATTAACCCATGTCGCTGGACGGAATCTCACCATTCCTGACACATTATCACGCTGTCCTGATCATCTCCCTGACAAACCTACCGATAATGAGAATGTCATCCTTCTTTCCCCAGATCTCTTTGTTTCTCTGATTGATACTGAGTTGTCTCAGAAAATTGCTGCCTCTTCCTTTTCCGATCCCATCGTCCTTGATTCCCTCCATGCACTTGCGGGTGAAGTTCCTGCTCATTTTCGTTCCCGCCTCTCCGACTGGAAATATGACGCCAGTGTTTTAACATATCAGAACCGGGTCTATGTTCCCAACGACCTTTCCCTTCGTCGCAAAGTTGTTGCCCGTTCTCACAATCATGCTGCCACTGGCCACCCTGGCATACTGAAAACTCGTCAGATGGTCACCTCTGAATTTTGGTGGCCAGGCCTTGCCATGTTTGTTCATAATTATGTCGAAGGGTGTGCCCTTTGTCAACAGAACAAGGCAAACACTCATCCTACGGTTCCCCCCCTCCTCCCTATTCCCTCTTCCTGCACTCATCCCTTTCAACAGGTTTCCTATGATTTGATCACCGATCTCCCCGTCTCTGACGGTTTTGATTCGCTTTTGGTTGTGGTTGACCATGGCCTTACTAAGGGGGTAATTCTTTGCCCTACGAAGAAAACAGCTACTGCCGAAAATATTGCTGCACTATTCTTCAAGAAGGTCTACTTACATTTTGGCCTTTACGATAAGATCATTTCCAATAGAGGACCTCAATTTGCCTCTTCCTTTGCAAAAGAACTAGAACACATCCTAGAATATGACCTCTCCCTCTCCACTGCATATCACCCTCAGACAGATGGAGAAACGGAACGTGTAAACCAAGAAGTGGAAACTTACCTGTGGATCTATTGCAGGAGTAACCCAACTTCTTGGGCAGAGAACATCATGTTTGCCAAATTTGCACACAATCACTGCCCTTATTCTGTCACTAACAAATCCCCGTTCTTTCTCATGATGGGATATGAACCCTGCTCCCTTCCTTCTATTCTTGCTGAATCCGACCTCCCTGTGGTCGAAGAACACCTTCGACTTCTCACATTTGCCAGAAATGAAGCATTAGCTGCACATGAACTTGCCCAGCAAGTCATGAAGTCACGAACCACGAAGAACTTCACACCTTTCCAGAAAGGCGATAAGGTGTGGTTAGAAGCACGGAACTTACAACGTTCCATACAAAACCCGAAATTCACTCCGAAAAGAGAAGGACCCTTTACCATCACACAGGTCTATTCTCCCCTCTCTTACTGACTCCGACTCCCGCCGACGTGGAAGATACACCCTGTATTCCACGCTTCTCTCTTATCGCCCTATCACAAAAACAGCATACACGGCGAGAACTTCCTGAAACCACCCCCTGACCTTATTGCATCCGAAGAGCAATTCGAAATTGAGCAGATATTAAAACATCGTGGTCCACTTAATAACCGCTCCTACTTGATCCAATAGAAGGGTTACCCGCCGGAAGATGATTCATGGGAACCAGAACTGAACTTGAAAAATGCCAAGATTTTACTGGCCTATAAAAAAGCTCATCCCAAGATGTTCGGTTCCCAAACCAAAAACTAACATCTTCACCCTTCCATCACACCACTGTCGCCATGTCTTCCCCCAGTAACACCATCTTGCTCCCCTATGACTTTTCTATCACCACCCGCTCCCCTTACACTGATGTACTCGTCTCTATTGAAGAAACCACGTTCGAAGATCTCCAACGTAACCTTGAAAACTCCAGATTAGCTGTCACACTCGGCACCTATTTTGATGAAGATTCCCCTCTCAGGAATATGTTGAAAGCGTATAATCAGTGTGCCACACTCATCACCATTTCTGACATTTATGAACGAGAACCCCTACCCCCTCGTGATATCCCTTCTGCCTTCTCCACTATTTCTCTTCGTTTTGCTATTCTACAACACCATCTGATCGGAGTGTTCCATCAGTTAGGCATGACCGAAATTGTAGACGATCTTGACTTCTCCCTTGAAAGACGAACAAGAGCCCTTCGCAATCAAGATGGATCTCAACAATCCATATCTCCCCCTGCCATTCCTATTCCTCCCCCTACCATCGCCTCTACCCCATCCGCTAGTTCTGCACCAATGACACCAAGAGAGGAAGCCATGTTTCAACAGACGATGGATTGCATTGAGCAAGCATGAGTGGCAGAATGATTACGGACTCAAACGGGTCCAGTCCTATCCCCAAGTCATCCCCAGTACTCCTGAGCATGCTTCTTCTGTCAATGACTCGGACATCTAAAGAGAGACTGCCAATTATATGAATGTCCACACTGTCAACAGTATGCCCCTGGACATCATCCATCCTTCTGCCCAGCCACTAGACGTTCTCCCCCCCGATCCCCTTCCACCTCGTCATCTTCCTCCCATTGTAGCAGACGCTCCTCTCGAATTGCTTCTCGATCATCCACCCCCTCATCCGCTCAATCCTATCATCCTGCTCTGGAACAAATACTTGCTGAGATGTCCAACCAAGTGTTATTCACTATCTGTGAATCCACTCGCACGATTGAGCAAGTGACCCAACAAGTACAGGGTGCCATTGATGTGGTTAATCAATGAATAGCAGATATCAAGCAAGAACTGAGCCCTACCACTTCTGACGTAGCTGATGCAGGATGGGGAACCCCAGCTTGGGAAAACAAAGCTCCAACTTTGGTTGGATCGTCAACCTTATCCATGGTGTCATCCCTTACTCCTTCCACCACCACGTCTTTCATCGATTACATTACTCCTCCAGATACCAATCCCACCGATTATGACAACCAGGTTGATAATATAGGATACGGCAACATGACGGGCTCTCCAGTTTATTCATCTCTTCATGAATTGTATTGAAAATACGGTGATTTTCATTGTACTAAGGGGGTAATGTTACGTTTTATTCCCCTAATACTCCTTTTCTCGATTATCTTTCCTTGATCTTTCCTTTCTTAGATGTATGATGACCTTTCCATAGTCTTATCTTTCGTTCCCATGATCCGGATGCTATTCCCGTTCTAGGCATAACTTCTCGCATGCCTCGTGTTCCCCTTTATTTCCCTTGATTGATGGTTGCCTAGCTATCTTTGGTTATGACTCGACATGACTCCAGATGAGTCATTCTGCAGTAGACACTGCTTGGTCCGTGCACCATCTAGATACTTACTTAAACCTCAGCGCATTGTACCATAGACTCTAAGTAGAATCTCCCTTGTATCCTCTGACCTACAAGTCAATCGATCCATTGGTTTCTCTCGACGTCTTGCTCTGCACTTCGTCAGACGGTCTACTTCACCGATACTTTGATCTAAGACCTCCAGCTTGTGAGGCACCGATACTTTGATCCAAGACCTCCGGCTTGTGAGGCATTGATACCTTCAATGCAAAGGCCCAAGAACCAGATCCCCTTTTCAAGGGCTATGCTCGTCCTTACCCAGGCCAAGCGTAACAACGATATTGATTTCTCCTTAGAACAATGAACACGAGCCCTTCATAATCAAGATGGATCTCAACATTCCATATCTCCCCCAGCTGTTCCCATTCCCCCTCCCACTATCTCCTCTATACCATCTGCTAGCTCTGCACCGTTAATGCTGAGAGAAGAAGAGATGTTCCAACAGACAATGGATTGTATTGAACAAGCACGCTTCCAACAGACTATGAATCGCATCGAATGAGCATGCATCACAGAACAAATGCAAACTCAAACTGGTCTGGTTCTTTCTCCAGATCATCCCCAATATGCCAGAGCATATTTCTTCTGTCGATGTCTTGGACATCTAAAGAGAGATTGCCAATTATACGAATGTCCTCACTGTCAACAATACGCTCCTGGGCATTGTCCATCCTTTTGCCCAGCCACTAGATGTTCTCCCCCTCAATCCCCCTCCACTTTCTCTTCATCCTCTCATCATAATAGATGCTCCCCTCATACACCTTCTTGATCATCCACCCTATCGTCAACCCAATCATATCATCCTGCTCTGGAGCAGATACTTACTGAGATGTCCAACCAAGTACTGTTCACTATTTGTGAAACCTCAGATATGATTGTGACGACTACTCAGCACATACAGGACGTGATTGATATTGTTAACCAAAGAATAGCAACAATAGAATGGGAACCAAGTCCTACCCTATCGGATGTGGCTAATGCAGGATGGGGAACCCCCGCCTGGGAAGATGAAGCTCCAACCTTATCTACAGTGTCGTCACTTACCCCTTCCACCATCACGTCCTTCATTGACTATGTCACCTCTCCCGACACTGATCCCACTGATTACAATGATCAAATCAATGATATTGGCTACAGCAATATAACTGGCTCTCCAGTCTACTCCTCCCTTTGTGAATTCTAATGAAAATACGGTGATTTTCACCATACTAAGGGGGTAATGTTACGTTTTATCTTCCTTTTACCCCTCTTTCGAACATTTTTCCCTGATCTTTCTTCTTTTGGACATATGATAGTCTTTCCATTGTCTTATCTTTCTTTCTCATGATCTGGACACTATTTCCGTTCTGGGCACAGCTTCTCGCATGCCTCGTGATCCTCTTTATCTCCCTTGATTGATGGTTGCCTAGATACCTTAGCTCTGACTTGACCTGACTCCAGATGAGTCATTCTGCAATAGGCACTGCTTGGTCTGTGCACTGTCTTGATACCTGCTTAAACCTAGCACAATGTATGATAAACCCTAAGTAGAATCTCCCTTATATCTTGCAACCTACTAGTCAATAGATCCACCAGTTTCTCTCAATGTCTTGCTCAGCAATCTCATCAGACGGTCTACTTCACTGATACTTTGATCTAAGTCCTCTGGCTTGTGAGGCATCGATACCTTCAGCATGAAGGCCCAAGAACTCTGATTCCCTTTCAAGGGCTATGCTCATCCCTATCCAGGCCAAGCGTAACAGTTACAGTTTCTCTCTATGTTGCCACGTATGCCACCGTTTCTTTTCCTCTTTCCTGTATTACATCATCTTCTCTTCTTCTCTTGGACACTGTCTTTCTTCTAGGCTTAGTTATCTATTGACCACCTCGTGTCCCCAATTCTCTCATGATTACCCTTGACCCTTCCCCAATGTTCCTCTTTTCACTATTGCATAGCATGGTCTGTTTGCCAACAGGACAGTATATATACTTAGCAACATGTACTATTAGGACTAAGCTAGTTCTATGCAATCAACGTAGTTTCCTAGTCTCCAGGTCCACTCCTAAGGTCTCGACAAGACTAGGAGTTCCCTTCCACTTATTCTTCAGGAGATAACTATGAAAACGCATAACAATACTAGTCTCAACTTGGCAATCATCATCTGTGTTTGACACAGGGAAGCCCTGACAGCAACATTAAAGAAATTGGGTATGTCAGAACACTCTCCACCATCAAGTGAGGTGAAATGTCAGGTGTGTCAGCAGTCACAATTCTGAAAAGGAAACGTGTGGTCAGAACAAAAATGCTTCAGAGATAATCGTCACCGGTCATGTATAAGCTCATTGGTGTTTGTGGTAGGAAAGAGAACAACACCACATTATGGGAGAATAGACTAGTTGTGGCAGCAAGATTGAAGAGACTGCAATGTTAGCATACTCTCCAATTGAATTGGGATGGTCCATCCAAGGTGAGACCTGAGGTGGTAGATGAGAAATGGCCAACACCAATTGGAAGGTTTCGGATTCCCATCAGTATAATTGGCACAATCAGCTGCAAGCTGTTTAGCCTTGAGGATTTCAGTGCTCGATACCAACTGTGGTGGCCATATGGCCACCTCTTATCAAGACCCCTCACAACAACCTGATACTATTGTGTCCCCTTTCTAGGAAAACTCCATTGACCACTTTAACATTGTATGTTTATGGCCCCCATCAACGACTTACACTATGGTACGAGCTATTGTATCCCAGATTGGCTTATATTCAGTGGACTGAGTTCTGATTTGAGGCCTCATGTCTCCGCTCAGCATTCTCAACTAAGTCCTTTTTATTTGTTTAATGTTGGATATAGAATGCACACAGCAATGCAGTGGCCTTGTGCCCTTGCTGTCCTGGTGCAGTACAGTGACTGTTATCCATGTTGCTCATCAACATCAGGAATTTTACAAGATACTAATTTCAACTAATCTCACTAATTTCACTAATCTGACTTGAAATTAGTCGAAATTAGCTGAAATTAGTCACAATTAGTCACAATTAGTCAAAATTAGTGAAATTAGCATTGTGTAAAATTCCTGATGGAATCCCTTGCTGGATGGCAAGGACAGGTCTCCCAGTTGTATGTACCACTCGGAGTGCCACATGGCCACAAAAGTGCAGGTTGGTGCTCAAAAGGGCCCCATTCGCCAGCATGACCTGTGGGAGGATGTCCATTTCAGGCATTGCTTGGCCCTTCCCCCTGAGCAGGAAGCTCCCTCCTCCCCACTTGTCCACCTCACATTGCAACCCATCTGTCCAGGGTCGTGCCCTTCACATCCCTGCCACCTCTGTGGACTGGCCAGCTCCTTTGATAGGGCTTAAGATGGGTAATTGGTACCCTAAACGGTCTTGGAAGTGCGATGGCAGTGGTAGCAGTAGCCCCCTGACGAGAGCTTTCATAGGCTTGAAACCACATACCAAATCTGTTCCCCTTATCCGTCTCATACCCGTACTGTACATGACCTGAGGTTTCCCCTCTCATGGCCTGACCCTGATCTTAGGAGAGGGGTGCCCAACAGACAGGCAAGCAGATGGATAGCCCGAGGACCCTCCCTCGCACATGGACATAGGGCTACGGCCTTTGGCCATAGCCCCCCAATCTATGACAGTGCTTGGATGACCAATCATTCATCTCTTTCCGGATAGTGATATGACCATCTTGGTTCCCTCTTTGCTTCCGAGTTTTAGTGTACTAGCCAACGATACTCAATGGGAACAGTCCAGATGGCGTCTGTGTTGGTTTTATGAGAGCAAGACGTTTTATGACAAGTACTGGATGCCACTAATTGGACAAGGTATTTGTCAAACAAACTGCTGGATGGTGATATATGATAGGCCGCCGATCCTGATCTGGACCTGAGATAACACTAGGTGTGTTATGTGACCGCTCCAAAAGCACAAGGCCATCTGGTGTCCTGTAATCTCCATCATACTGCCCTTCTGATGGCACAACTCCCTTAAAAATTTGGCCAAGACGCCTTCATGTTTTACTTTGATTCTAATGGGAACTCTTCACTCCAATCAATGCCTCTGGTGTGACAAGAAATACAACAACTGATACATATTCTCATGCTGTTACACTAATCCCACATTGGATTCCTGGTTTTTCAATCACTCATCTAGCTTCTTGATCAAAAACAGCTGCTTTGGCAAGAACCACAGAGGCAAGGAACATGTCAAGATGATGGGTATGATGACAACCTACAATTGTACAGTTAAGAACAGACCCTGCACTGAGCAAAAGAGTGCCTTTACATTAGTGTCCTCAACACCGACCAGGATAGTCCATCCGAGGTGAGGTTTATCTGCAAGCATAATGCTGAATATTAAAAAGGATGTGTGAGCAAGACGACTTGGTGTGAAGACAGTGATGAAGCTCATGTATAAGCATTCTAAAGCTCTTGATGGGTGATTTTCCATTCAGCCTCATTGCCAGGAATGATGGACACAAAAACCTTTCCATGTGCCACCTGGAGGAAGGAATATCCACTTACACTGAGCTTATATGTGTCCTTTCCAACTTTGTGAACTTTTCACTGGAACCAAGATGTGAGTGCTCTTTCCGATATGGAGCAATGGTAGAAATGTACTTTGTTGACAGGTGCACCAAGATAGACGCCCTGCCCGCTGGAAAGGGTGACATTGACACCAATGGGAGGATTTCCCTCTGTATAGAAGTAGATTGCGAAGCGAGCTCCATCTTCCAGTTCGTTTACCATACTAAGTTTGACTCTGATAGCAGCCGTAGGGTAAGAAAAGACCCAGTGAGTTGCACTTGCTTTTATAGCCATTGAGAGGTATTGGGCTGCCCCACCACACAGTCACTGCCCCTTTCTTTCTGACATTCCCATTGGACACACAGCTTTCACACAAGAGGTATGGGCAGCTTGCAGTTCATGTCATATTGTGATGACTCGAGAATTGAGTGCCTTTTTCTTGTGATAGTGATGTTTCCACAAGATCTTCGTCACTAGTACCATCTGTGGCACCCACTTGCACACGTTGTCACACTGACAACAGGAAAGAAATTACCACTTTGCTTGCTGTATATCACACTGTGCAACGCTAAAGGAGCCCAGAGTTTTGGGGCAAACTAATTCAATCAGTTTTTTCGATGGTTGACCAAGCTCTTCTTCTGCCACCCATTTAGATGTTTCACACTTTCATTGTGGCGTACAGCATAGCATTTTTATCCTTGTCTCTTGTTACGCTTGTGTCTCAAGGGGACCTTCTAGTCAGAGGAGTAACCCAAAGACCTTAGAAGTTACTCAGGAAGGACTAGGAACTACACTGGTATTGCGTAGAACTAGCTTAATGTTACTACTACATGCGCTGGGTAATTATCCTGTCTACTATCGCGAACGGACCAAGCAGTGTCTACCTAATCTGAGCGACGAAGTTATGGGGAATGATAAAAGGGGATATGGAAAGTTGTTGGGGACACGAGGATAATGCGAGGTTACCCTAGAAAGGAAAAAGCGTCCAAGATGACGGAAAGCTAACGGAAATGAATTTGCGAATCTGAACTAACGGAAAGAGAAGGAGACGAATGGAGAAAACCGTAACATAAGGTCCGGCATAGATGGAAAGGCACCGACTTTACTCTTTATCAAGAAAATCATACAGTGCGTCGTCGGGGTCGTTCGGTTCCGCATCCAACTCCTGACGTCTGATACGACGAGGGCATAGCTCCCCCCATGGAAGGGTACAACATTCGTCACACCCATCTGGCCCACACTTGTATAAAGGACAGGGACGACCCCAATGCTGCCGCTGACAGTATACGCACGCTCCTTGTGGACAATTGTGGAGATCATGTCCAGCTCCGTAGACCGAACAAGAGGGGCATTGATGAGTGGGACACCAAATTCCCAAGTGAGTGTCAGTCTCGTTACACCATTCGCACCGAGAGAACCAGGCAGGTTCAATAATGGACGACGAGGCGGCGGGGGTGTCGATATAGACAGGGGAAGAGGTCGTTTTCTTCGAACGAAGATTGTACGAGGGGGACGAAGGAAGACCGTATGTCATGACCGCCTTCTTCTTTCCCTTTTTCTTGGACTTCTTAGGGGATTCGATAGGAGATGGGGACATGGAAGGGGGTAAGATGGGGGGAGGAACTGGGAGAGGAGTCGTAGAATCGTCGTCAAGAGGCACGAGGGGAGGAACGTTCTCCTGGTCAGAGGCGGGGGATGAAGGGGGAAGAGGAGGAATGACGGGCGACCGAGTGAAGGGGGTCACTATCCCGGGCATCATGGGGAGAGACGAAATGGAGGAGTTAGACGGAGGGACGATGGATGCGTAGGGGAGAGAGTCAGGAGTCCGTAGGGACACTGGTGCTTCGTTGGTATGAAGATAGTTATACCAAACTGTGGGGTGAAGATGGCGTAGGAATGGACGAACTATGGGACCAATCAATTCGAAGGGGAGAGAATTAATTACATATCCTAATCCGAGATGATAGAGGAGGTCAAGCAACTGTAGCTTGGCCTGACTCATTAACGTGGTCCCTTCCGCAGCGAGAATGGGGGGACGATCTGCGGGAGTAGCAGCGTTCAACACGAGTCGGAAAGTACAAAGAGTTAGGAAAAGCATGCACGCATCGTAGATGGTGCCGTCAATGAGGGGAGACTCTACGACCCTCATGAAGAGAGGGGCGTCCTGAAGTACCGCGGCAAATACCAGGCGTCGTGGCAAGGGGGGTAGGAGGTTGGTGCGGATGGGGAATATAGCGGGAACCTGATGGGTAGCATAGGAGGGTGGGGGTGTGGGAGAAGTGTTACGAGTAGGAGGCATGATTGAGTGAAGATGGGGACTTTACAACGAGTGATCCTTCTTATACGCCTTCAAGATGGCCCATGCTCCCTCCAGGTTGCGTTCGGGTTCCCATGTGTTCTCTGCGTGGGAATATCCTTTCCATTTGATCAAGTAACGCCTCGTGCGAAAGTTCCCTTTGTGTCGTAAGATCCGCTCAATCTCCCATGCTTCATCTCCATCGACGATAATTGAGGGAGGGCGTAAGGTATTTTTCCCATGTTCCGCAGTCTCTCAGTAAGATGAAAGAAGAGAAGCGTGGAACGTGTTGTGGATTCTCCATTTGGCTGGGAGACGTAATTGATAGGCCACAGGGGAAATTACTTTCGTTATTTCAAACGGCCCTTCGCGTAATGGATTTAATTTCCGCCATGGGGTACTTCGGCGGAGATTACGTGCGTCTAACCACACTTTATCACCAACTTTCCATGGTCGGAACTTTTTCGTTATCCGTTGCTTCATGTATTGTTGAGCCAATTCATGAGCACTGAGTGCTTCTTTCCTGGCCTGATGAAGCCAGGTCAGCCGATCAGCCAATGCTGGAATGAACGTTTTGCCGAGAGGGGGGTATGCTCGCGGTTCATACCCGAGGAGAAGGGAAAACGGTGTTTGTTTGGTTATGGAATGAACAGAGGAATTATGAGTAAATTGGGCCATCGGGAGGAGATCCACCCATTTCGTGGGTTGGTCTTGGCAAAAGAGACGGAGATATGTTTCCAACTCTTGATTCACTCGTTCCGTTTCCCCGTCGGTTTGCGGGTGATATGCAGAGGATAGGGCTACATCGTATTGGAGCAACCGTGCTAATTCTCGTGCAAAAGCAGAAGCGAATTGCGGGCCTCGATCGGAGATAATGCAGTCATGTAAGCCAACGTGGGGAAACACGTGGGTGTAGAAGAGGTGGGCAATTGTTGCGGCATCGATGGATTTGGAGCAAGGAATGAAAAAGACCCCCTTACTAAGGCCATGGTCGACCATGACCAGAACAGAATCGATGTCCGCCACCGGGGGAAAACTGGAGACAAGATCGATGGAGATTTGCTGGAAGGGCCGAGAGGCGATGGAAGAGAGGGGGGAAAGGGGGGGGACCACGGGGTGAGTGTTGACCTTACTAGATTGGCAGAGAGCGCAACCTAAGACGAAACGGCGGACGAAGGAAGAAAGACCAGGCCACCAATAATCGCGCTGAAGAAGGGCAGTGGTGCGGAAGATACCGCCGTGACCGCCTGCAGGGGACGAATGAAGAGAGGCGACAAGATCGTGACGAGCGGGGGGAGGAACGTAAAGGCGGTGACGATAATAAAGACAGCCGTCGGTAAACGACCAATCGGAACGGGAAGAGTGAGGAAAGAGAGGGGAATTTTCGCGCATTCGATCGAGAGCAGAAAGGACAAGGGGATCAGAGGAGGAGGAGCGGTGGATCTTGTCGAGTAAAGCGGTGTCAATGAGGGAGATGAAAAGATTATCTGGGAGAAGAGTGACATCCACATTGTCGACGGATGTATCGGGGTGAACGGAACGGGAAAGGGCGTCGGCGGGACCCATGGCAGTGCCCGGTTGAACGGAAAAATGAAGGTTGAAATCTTGAAGGAAAAGCATCCATCGAGCTTGACGACGAGAGAGACGATGAGGTTGGCGGAAGTAGGCAAGATTTTTGTGGTCGGTGAGGACTGTAACGGGGAAACCGGTGCCTTGGAGATAGTGACGCCATTCGGCGAGGGCGTGAATAACGGCCAGGAGTTCCCGATCGTAAATATCGTAATTTCGCTCGGCAGGGGAGAAGGTACAGGAGAGATAACCGTAGGGGTGTAGGTCGCCATTGGAGTCCCGTTGCATAAGAACGCCGCCTGAGGCTAATAAGAAGGCATCTGTCATGACGACGAACGGTTGTTGGAGATCGGGGAGGGATAGGACAGGTGCGGATATGAAGATAGACTTCAATTTGTGGAAAGCGGTATCGCATGCAGTGGACCAGGACCAGGGGTGGTCTTTCTTTGTTAGTTGGTGAAGGGGAGCGGCGATCGTGGCAAAACTGGGGATAAATCGACGATAGAAGTTGCAAAATCCCAGGAAGGAACAAACTCCCTTCAGAGAATGGGGAGGTACCCAGTTCGTGATTGCCGATACTTTCACTGGGTCCATCTGTAGCTGATTGTGAGCTACAATCATTCCCAGGTATTCCACTTGTGACGCATCGAAGGTACACTTGGACAGTTTTAGATAGAGGTTGTGTTCCCGCAGACGATGGAGGACTTTTCTTGTGCGTTCATGGTGAACGGAAAGATCGGAAGAATGAATTAGAATGTCATCCATATAGATGATCAACCATCCCTCAGCGAGATAGTCGCGGAAGAGGTGATTCATCATTGCTTGGAACGTTGCGGGGGAATTACACAACCCGAAAAACATCACGGT
Organism: Xerocomus potaroensis; assembly: GCA_038088895.1. Classification (NCBI taxonomy): domain Eukaryota; kingdom Fungi; phylum Basidiomycota; class Agaricomycetes; order Boletales; family Boletaceae; genus Xerocomus; species Xerocomus potaroensis. Next base: position 17,323 of record JBBPJT010000480.1, read on the forward strand.
TGGCTCGAACAGACCGAATGGCGTGATGAAAGCGGCCTTCTATCGGTCCTCCAGGCGAATGAGGACATTGTTGTATCCCCAACGAATGTCCATCTTCGTGAAGATCGACGACTGTTGTAATTTATCGAAGAGGTCGGAGATAAGAGGAAGAGGGTAAGCGTTCTTGACCGTGTGTTCATTGAGGTATCGATAGTCTTGGCAAGGACGAAGATCCCCGGTCTTCTTTGGGACGAAGAAGAAAGGAGAGGCTTGTGGAGAAGTTGAAGGGACAATACGTCCTGCAGCCAGATTCTCATCGAGAAACGCCCTACACACTTGCTGCTCGGCGGGGTTGAGACGATACACTTTTCTGATCTTCGGCACGAATTGAGGAGTTAACACAATGGCGTGATCGAATTCTCGGGATGGGGGAAGAGCTCCTATACGTGGTTCATCGAAAACATCCTTAAACATGGAAAAGAAAGATGGAAGAGTTGTCGACGGGGAATGTTCTTTCGTGGCAAGGGAAGTCGACAGGGTCGTTTTAGCGATAAAGAAAGGGGAGGAATAGCACTTTTTCCATCTTTTGGCGATCTGGGAGTCTGGGGAAAGATGGAGAAAACGGGTCAAAAGGGTGTCATTTGGGTTTTCTGTTGTCGATGTGGTGGTGGGAAAGCGTACTTCCCCTTTTGCCCAATTGACAAGGGGATTGGTGTGTTGTAACCATGGAAGACCCAAAATAGCTTTTTCTTTTCCCAAATTTGTGATGAAGAATTTCCAAGAGGCTTCCCAACCAGGGACCGTGGTTTGGAGAGTGGTTGTGTGTGTGATCCATGCTTCTTTGTTCGTCGTCCCATCGACATTTCATACTTCCAGGGGAGTGTGGAGTCGACTCGTGGGGAGATTATTCTTTTTTACGAAGGTTGAGTCAAGGAAACTTCCTGTGGCGCCGCTGTCTAGCAGCGCGAGGGTGTTGACAATTTTGGAACCATTCTGTAAGTGAAGGGGGAGATGTATAGATTTCGTCATTTTCCTTCCTTTCACATACATGATAGTTAATTCGTTAGTTATGAGGGGGGAAGTCGTCAACGGGGCTTTCCCTCTTTTCAAAAATCCGTGTCCACCCTGTTAACTTCTTCGCCAGTTGTTTCCGCATCGGTATAGCATGCTTGAAGTACTTGATGAATTTGCTCTGTGGTTGTCCCTTGTGCTACTAGAGTAGTGATATACTGATCAAGGATGTTGGTGGTTCGGACGTTCTGTCGGACATTATTTTGTCCGTTCATCCTTTGACGAAAGGGGTTCATTGTGGAAGGAGGGGGATTCGCTGGGGTATTTTCTTCCCTTCGTGTTCGTTGGGGGTTCGTTCTTCCGGTCTGATGATTTCCCGATCTACAACCGATGCGATGACACACAAAACACCTATTTTCTCAAAGGTGTTTAGCACGATTAGCGGGGGAGAGAAAAGTGGCATCGATATCCATAGCATTGGGGTCTCTCGCTCTTCCCCCTAAGTGACTGCTCAACGAGCCACCTGTGCGAAGTGCTCGGATGCGTTGTTGTTGGGCGTGGAACTTGGCTGCAGCAGTGACCCATTCATCCAAAGTAGCTGGCAGGGTTCCCATAGAGAGAATCATCTGAGTGAGTTGGGGGTCAAGTCCCCCAGCAAAGGCGTCGATTAACGTGGCATCATCGGTGACGCCAGATCGAGCGGCATGTAATTGGAAGTCGGCCAAGTAATTTTGGAACCCTTCTTCTTTATCCTTTAAGTTTTGACGAGTATTTAACATCTTTCGTCTAGCCTCCTCTTTAAAATTGTAAGGATAAAACGTCTTTCCAAAGTCCTCCATAAAGACATCGTATGTTAATTGCGCGGGGAGGAGGGCTGGGTTATTCAACCTGGTGTACCATTTCTCGGCGAAGGGGACTCCTTGCCCTTTCATGAACTTGCTTAGTGCCGCGAGTATCTTATCTCCATCGGTAACGTAGATGATGGGGTTTAGCGTGAAATAAGCGGTCATCGCCATTCCCCAACTGACAGCCTTTGACGTTTCTCCAGTAAAGTCAGAAGGCATTCCAGCCTTCCGCTCAGGGGGGTTAGGGGGAACATTCATGGCTGGTGGAGGGAGAAGTGCGGGAGGAGCGGGGGGAAGGGGTGGGGGTAGTGCGAGAGGAGTTAGGGCGAGTTGAGGAGATGGTGGAGCAGAGGGGGGAAGGTGATACGTAGATTGGGCAGGAGAGAGGGCGATAGGGGATCCTTCTTCTTCCGAGTCAGGAGGAGGAGGAGAAGGGGTCGGAGCGTGAAAACGGTATCGTCGGGAAGAAATGGCTGGAGCGTAGATAGCGTCTCAGCGAGGAGAAGCTAGTTCTTTTGTTACGCTTGTGTCTCGAGGGGACCTTCTGGTCAGAGGAGTAACCCAAAGACCTTAGAAGTTACTCAGGAAGGACTAGGAACTACACTGGTATTGCGTAGAACTAGCTTAATGTTACTACTACATGCGCTGGGTAGTTATCCTGTCTACTATCGCGAACGGACCAAGCAGTGTCTACCTAATCTGAGCGACGAAGTTATGGGGAACGATAAAAGGGGATATGGAAAGTTGTTGGGGACACGAGGATAATGCGAGGTTACCCTAGAAAGGAAAAAGCGTCCAAGATGACGGAAAGCTAACAGAAATGAATTCGCAAATCTGAACTAACGGAAAAAGAAGGAGACGAATGGAGAAAACCGTAACATCTCTGTTCTAAGGGTTCATGTTCGAGTTCCTGGAAGTCTGACCATTGAGGCTTGCAGTTGAGTGGAAATTATGTAAGAAAAAACAAGAACTCTATTGTTGACAATTACTTGACTGCTTGGAAGAGTACAAAGTCATACCAACTAGTTATCATCGGAACTACCGGGAATGGCCTGGGGGTGTTTTAACAGAGTCATTGTGCCACCTTATAACTAAACCCTTGTTGACCAGGATTCCTACTTCCTCAATGTGGTCTACTGTTTGGCTCTCAATCAAAGTAATGGACATCTAGATGAGGAGCTGGGAAGGAATGGGCTATTCCAGCATGTAGTTGGTCTTGCTCGACAGTGCAAGGGTGTATGATCTTGGTGCCATTTGATGTGATCCAGAGTATGTAAACATTATTTGATCCTCAGAGCTGACAATTGTCGATTCAAGTTGGCACGTTGCACATCAACACAGCTTTGGATCATCCACACCCAAGATTTTATGGTTAGATACTTACAACTGACCTAGCCTCTTCCATTTTCTAAGAACACCATAATTTCAATTTGATTTCTTGTCTGGATCTAGTGTTGAACATATGCTATTATAGTAGATAGTTCACACACATGTAGTACATATATTCGAACTCCTATGCTGAGTTCCAATAGAGACTTGACCTCTTACCACAACGTCTGTGCAGTTACCTACCAAGCCATATCCAGTGAGTACCAGCAACCCTTCCTCATGGATGTTGCTATGCCATACTCTCAACAGGTTATGAGCCCTGGTGGCTAGCATCTGCTTGCTGGAGAGTTGAGCGAAAGCTCCTTTCTATCGCTGGGGCACCTGCAGGTTGCTAAGGTTACCTGGTTATGCACTAGTAAACCTCTGCAGTCTCTCCCAGATTCGCTGGTCAAAAGATCGCACCTAGGGAAGAGGGTGAACCTATGCTGGATGATGCTGGTCACCTTAATTGGCTTGACTGCCATCTGGGGGAGAGGGAACCTATGCTGGTTGAGTTCTCCATTCTATGCTTCAATGCTAATGAACATTGCAGATCTCAAACATGCCTTTCCAAGACATCAAGCTGCCCATTTTCAATGGCTCCAACTTTAACAGCTGGTGGCCAACAATGGAGGCCTACCTCCAAGCCTTTGGATCTATGTGGTCCACCCACATCCCCGAGCCTGCAGTGCTCACTGCAAAATCGACCTCTGAAGAGAGGAAGGAGTACATTGACTGGTACAAGGCCAATGACCAGCTGGTCGGCTCCATCAAGCTCTACATGACAGACAATGTCCGTCAATGATTTACACAAGAGAACGCTAAGCTCTTGATTCAGGCTATCAAAAAGGAGTATCAAAGCTCCTTCATTGCAGCAGCCTACATGCTCTTCTGGGAGCTACTCAACACCACCGTCCCCACCTCATCACACTCCACGCTGGCTTTAACAAAGGTCACTACCCTCTTCAGCCGCCTTGAGCAGGTGGGATACAAATTCCCTGACAATATCCAGATGATGATTGTCCTTGCCAAACTCCCCCTGACCATGGACATCATCAGCCAAATGATGGCACAGTCCTCTAAGGTCCCAAAGGTGGCAGAGCTACACAAAGCCGCCATCCTGTCGTGGGAGTCCTGCTCCCTGTCAAAAGAGAAATCTGGCCAATTGGCCAACAAGGTCTCTGCCATCAAGCAGAAGGGCAAAGAGCCCACATTCCAGCAGCAGCAGAAGCATCAGCAACAAGGGGGCGACAGTGACAAGAAATCCCATTGCCAGAAATGTGGAAAGAGGGGCAACAAGTCAAAGCCCCAAGCCAACACTGCTGCCTCATTATCAGCAGAGACACCCCAGGTGGCCTCCACTGCCTTCTCACTCCGGGCACCCTATATAATGGGCCCCACTCCTGTCATGGACCCTTAGGTTTATGCCCACCACTCCATCTGCCTCTATCAAGGTGCCGAAGGCCCTGCCACTGATCCTCAGATCAAGCAGGCTTTCTCTCTTGCACACTGCATGGGCCTAGAGCCTTCTTGCAAGACTGTGTGGCGCATGGACGTGCATGTGACGACTGGCACTACGCCAGCAGTCTGCCTCCTGATGCCCTTGCTCCCTCTTTCTGCAAGGATTGAGGAGCTTCCACCCTCGCCCTCCATCTTGACAAGGGCATTGTATGACATGTATGACAACTCCACATATGGTGAGGAGTCAGAGGCCAAGACCCCATCAAAGAAGAGGAAGCACTCCAAGAAGTGCCAAATCGAGATGGCCCCCTCACTGAAACACCTCTAATCTCTATACCAAGCTGGATAAGCCTGATCTTTGAGATCTAAGGAGAGGGGGCCTTTAGATGGTAGAAATGCGAAATGGAAGGGGGAGAACTGAGTCTATCTTGCTTAGCACCTCCTCTAGAGGGAGAACACCAAGAGAACTTGACTGGGGAGTTCCCTGGTCAAGTTCCTTGGGCTTTATATACTATCTAAGTATTTACATGAGTTGTAGCTAGATCTAATGATTGGATGGTAAAGGGTATAGGG
>JBBPJT010000481.1:0-22511 GCA_038088895.1 Xerocomus potaroensis
AACTCATGTAAATACTTAGATAGTATATAAAGCCCAAGGAACTTGACCAGGGAACTCCCCAGTCAAGTTCTCTTGGTGTTCTCCCTCTGGTAGGAGGCCCTAGCAAGATAGACTCAGTCCCACATCTCCCCCTTTCTCACATTCTCACTCATACTTTGGCCCCCTCTCCATAGATCTCAATCATTAAGGCTTATCTAGGCCTAGTGTAGAGATCAGAGGTGTTTCAGTTTGCTGGGCTAAAGTAGTGGCGAGGGTAACTTTTTGGATAAGGGAATGGTTGGCAGTACTGAATCGTTTCTTCCATTGTTTTTCAATAGCAGGATTTACGTTGGTGGAGAGGTATCATGTCTCTTCGTCTAGAAGAGCGACCTCACCGGTAGACCAATCAATTTTTGGGTTGGACCTTCACAACCATGGCAGTCCGAGAATCACTTCTTCCTTTCCGAGGGCCAGAACAAGGAAGGTCCAAGGGTATACCTGTGTCCCGATCCTCATGGCAAGGGACACTTGATATTGTATGATACTTCTGCGATTTATGGTTCTGTCCATGTTCTACGCTATTCGTGGGGTTGCGATCTTAGTGAAGGGAAAACATTGTTTTCGTGTGAAGTTTTCATCCATAAAACTTCCAGTGGCCCTACTATCTACGAGGGCATGAGTGTCAACGGCGGTGGTAGCTCCATACAATCTGAGGGGAAGATGCATGGATTGTTCATTTGATCCTGTATGATGTACAGATGCTACGATTTCAACAGGGAGATGAGTGGTTGACCGCAAACTCTCCCTTCTTAAAAATCCTTTCCTTGTTTTACGGCTAATGCTACTCGAGCCTGTTCTTCCGTTTCTTGGTTTCCTTTGTAGCAAGCCATTAGCATGTTTCAGATTTGGTCTACGGTTGTGCCATTCTCGACCAGCTGGTTAATATATTGGTCCAGGGGGGACGGTTCGGCTTCGACGTTCATTGCGCAAATGGGGGTTGGGGTTGGAGTGGATCGAGAAGTTGACCCATTTAGGACATTATGGGGCGGGGTGAAAGGATTACGAGAATGGAAGGGATTAGTGGTGGAGTGAGGGGGGTTGTTCCGATTCTGCCCTTGGTGGTTGCTAGTACGGCACCCTACTCAGTGACACGTAAAACATCTGTTCTCTCGGAGATGTTTGGCGCGATTTGCTGGTGTCATGGTAATGGAGTCGACATCCATGGCATTCGGATCTTTGGTCCATCCTAATCCTAACTGAAGCGATCCTCCGGTGCGGATAGCCCTAATCCTTTGTTGCTGCACATGAAACTTTGCTGCAGCAGTTACCCATGCATCAAGGGTGTCGGGGAGGGTTCCCATCGAAAGAATCATTTGACTGATTTGTGGGTCTAGTCCTGCAGCGAAAGCATCAATAAGAGTGTTTTGGTCTTGCACTCCACTTCATGCTGCATGCGACTGGAAGTCTGCAAGGTAATTCTGAAAGCCTTCATCTCAATCTCATAAGTTTTGTCTTGTTGCCAAGAGTTTCCTTCGTGCTTCTTCCTTGAAATTATATGGATAGAATGTTTTATTAAAGTCCTCCATCATGAGGTCGTAGGTCTTTTCGTCATTGGGGATGGTTTTGTTGTTCAAGAGATGGTACCATTTTTCTGTGAACGGTATGCCTCTTCCTTTCGTCAATTTGCTCAATGTGACGAGAATCTTTGGGCCGTTGTACTCATAATGATGGGGGTTCAACTTAAAGTAGGCAGCCATGGCTTGGCCCCAATGAATGGCATCTTTTGTTTCACCAGAGAAGGCCTCCAGGAGACCAGCTTTCGATTCAGCCAGTAGCAGAGCCTGAACAGGGAGTGCTGGGACAATGTCTTGGGGGATGGGAGCGTTTGGATCATTCATAATGTCCAGATCTGGAATGGGGGGAAAGAGTTGTACTGGGGGAGATGGAGCACGATCTTCCTGGTAAAGTTCATTGTTGTCCTCAGCAGACATGGTAGAGTCGGATGGATCAGGAGGGGGAAAATATCTCGGTGGAATGGTTGGAGCATGGATAGCTCTCAACTAGTGAGAAGCTAGTTCTTTTGTTACGTGTAACGTAGTAGACGAGATGTCGATGGAATAAGGATCCCTTAGTTGAGGTTATCAACCTTAAGGGAGGACTCATGAGACTAGGGAACTACGTTGATTGCATAGAACTAGCTTATCGTACTAGTACATGTCATGGCGTATTTATACTGTTCCTACAGTGAATGGACCATGCTATCTATAGGTATGTTGGGGTAGGGTTCAGGGTAAATCATGGGATAAATGGGGACACGAGGCAGTCAACAACTGACTAAGCCTGAAAGAAAAGAGTGTCCAAAAAACAGAGAAAAACCGATAGGGGAAAGCTGACATAAGCAATGAAAGTGAAATCGCGACATACGAACGAGAAATGTAACATCAATGATCTGATCTGGTGCCTGGTGATATGACCCAGTTGATGAGGGGGTATTGGATCAAGAAGTTCCTTGAGCTGAATGTCAGTTACAACAAGAAGAGGAGGATGAAGAAGAAGGGGATAGTCTAGGAGAACAACAAGTGCTAGGACAAAAGGATGGAATATGTCCTGGGGTGTGTTGTTGGCAATTGGGGCAGGTATACTCTTGGCAATCTCATTTTAGATGCCCAAGACAACAACAGAAGAAACAGCTATTTCAATATTGCAGGTGGTCTGGAGTCAATATTGGTCCTGTCTGGGTGTGCAACTGTTCAGCAATGCAAGCATGTTCTAGTCATTCCATGACTTGATTAAATGCTTCCTCTGTTTGTGGGGTGATGATGGAATCTGCAAAGGAGGTGAATGGAGCAGGGAGAGGAATGGGGATTGCTAGGGGAGATGCAGATCTCTGAGATCTGTCTGGGTTCTGAAGAGCTCTAGCTTGTTGTTGTAAAGAGAAATCCATGTTGTCAATAAGTTCAGATATGTTCAACTGATGCAATATGGAGACAGAATGATCCTGAAGTATGGACAATCATAGGGAGATGATAGAAAATGCTGCTGGGATGTCTTGTGGGGCTGGAGGTTCTTGTTCAAATATGATAGCAATGGCAAAGAGGGTGGCATACTGGTTATATGCCTTGAAAAGAAATCCTAAGACAGAATGTTTATCTAGAAAGGTATCAAGAGCCACAGAGAAATGTGGGTCTTCAAGTCAATTGGTTAACTGTTCTATTTCTTTGGGATTACGGAGATATGAAAGTCAGCATGGTAAGGATGAGTGACAGTGGTAAAATCATATGAAGTGGAGGGGTTCATTTTTGATAATGGGGGATTTTATTTTGGAACCAAATGTCTTGGGATGAGCCTTTTTATAGGCTTCCAGTGTTACATGAGTAGGTTTAATTCAAGATGAAGATCTTCTAGTTGCTAGAGCAATCCAACAACCTTAGAAGGGGACTGGAAAGATCTAGGAACTATGTTGATATTGCATAGAACTAGCTTACTCTACAAGTACATGCATGGTTGGTATTTATACTTGTGAAGAATGTGAACAGACCATGTACTAAATGAGTGCTATGGAGTAACATGTGAATGAGTATGTGAGAAGATTGGGGACATGAGGATACCATGAGGGAATTCTAGAAAGGAAAAAGTGTCCAAGGGAATGGGAATAATGGAAATGAACATGGACAGTACAAAAAACTGTAACATAAGGTCCATACTAGGGCAAAGAGCACCAACCTTTGCACCTATTCCTTATCTAAAAAATTGTAGATTGCATCATTGGCATTGTTAGGTTCTTTGTCAAGTTTCTGGTGACAAATCCTTCATGGACAGAGCTCCCCCCACTGGAGAGTTTGACATTCATCACAGCTGTCAGGTCCACACTTGTAGAAAGGACAAGGGTGACCCCAATGTTGTCACTGGCAGTAAACACATGTGGCTTGAGGGTGTTACGCTTTACATAGCTTTGACGATGTTGAGAGAGGATAGATCCCTTAGTTGAAGGACAACCTTAAGGGAGGACTCTGGAGGCTAGGGAACTACGTAGTATTGCATAGATCTAGCTTAGTGTATGGTTACATGTCGCTACGGTATTTATACTAGTCCTGCCGGTGAACGGACCAAGCTATGCTGAGCTATAAGAGGAACGTTGGGGAAGGCTATGCGTGGGAGAAATGGGGAACACGAGGTTGTCAACGATGACACGACCTAGAAGAGAGAAAGCGTCCAAAAGAGGAAGGAAATGTAAGACAAAGGGAAAATGGTGGCATATAACTACACGCGTTAGCGAACTGTAACAAAAGGTCTGCACTAGATGAAAGTTCACCCGAACTTTCCTTTTTCCTCATTCTCAATCAATGTAAGCATATTCCTTGAGATCCTGATGGAGAATTTTCTCCTCTTCCTATAAGTACTGTGCCTGAATCCGCTTGGGGCAAAGTTCCCCCCAAACAAGGGAACGGCATTCATCACAGCTGTTTGGACAGCAGTGGTAAAGGGGACAGGGAAGTCCCCAATGTGACTTGGTGCAATAGGGGCACAGGCTTGAAGGGCAGTTAGCAAGTATATGACCTGCAGCATACGTGTTACAAGAGGGACATTGATGAGTGGGACACCAGATGCCGAGGTGCGTGTCCTTCTCTCCACACCATTTGCAAATGGAGAACAGGTCGATAACAGAAGAAGAAGCGGGAGTAGGAGGGGAATCAGTAGAGCTTGAACTGAACGAGCTTTTCTTCGTTGATCGTAGGTTATATGCGGGGGATGACGGCAGTCCATACAGTGCCTGAATGACCTGCTTCTTCTTCCCTTTCTTCTTTTGTGACTGGCAGCGATGACTTCCCTAACCAGGGGGAGAGGGGGTTTCTCGATCATGTGGAATGGTAGGGAGTGGTTCTAGGACAGGAAGAGGGGCGTCGTCGGTTGTTTGGGGGGGAGAAGGAGTAGGCGAGTGATATGCCCCTGGCATAGGTGTAATGGTAGCAGAGGAGGTGGAGGGGCTTTCATCGTGGTGGCAAGGTACAAGTGGAGGAGGGGTGTCCCCCAACCCCAAGGGTTTGGGGGGAAAGACGTCTACCGTCGACATGCGTACTGGTCTTTCCTGTGCTTGCAAATAGGCGTACCACGTGGTGGGATGCATGGTGCATAGGAAAGGTCGCACAATGGGGCCGATGACCTTGAAGGGCAAGTCATTGAGGACATATCCAAAGCCTAACCTATAGAGTAGGTCAAGCGTCTGTCCTCGTGCTTGCGAAAGGCAAGTCACCCCTTGCGCTGTGAGAAGGGGGGGGTGATCAGTTGGGGTAGCACTAGTGAAAATGAGCCTCATCGTGGCGAGGGTATGGTATACGCGACAGGTGTCTTTGAGCGCATGGTCTACCAGGCGTGATTCCATAGCACGAGCAAACAGTGACGCGTTTTGTAAGACAGTGGAGAAGACGAGTGACCTGGTGAGGTCTGGGAGGAAGTTGAGGCGAATAGAGAAGACAGCGGGGATGAGATGGGTGGAGGTAGTGGGGTGAGGGGAGACATTGCAGATGGGAGGCATGATGTAGTAGTTGACTGTCTTCATTCCAAGGCGTGTTCCTGTTTATAAGCGGAAAGGGTGGTCCGTGCACCCCGTAAGTTCTGTTCCGGTTCCCACGTATTTTCAGCCCAAGAATATCCCTTCCATTTGATGAGGAAGTGACGGCTCTTGGCAGTCCCTCAATGCCGTAAGATCCGCTCTATCTCCCATTCTTCTTCCCTCTTAATGTCCACTGATGGGGGATGGAGGGTTGATTTCCCATGTTCTGCAGTCTCACGGTACAGGGTTAAAAGGGAGGCGTGGAACACGTTGTGGATTTTCCAGGAAACGGGAAGTTGTATTTGATACGCCACAGGAGAGATGACTTTGATGATCTCAAACGGCCCTTCCCATAAGGGATTTAATTTCCGCCAGGGAGAACTCCGACGGAGGTTCTTTGCTTCTAACCACACTTTATCCCCAACCTTCCAGGGATGGAACTTGCTTCGTACCCGTTCCCGCATGTATTGTTGAGCCAATTGATGGGCGTAATGGGCTTCTTCACAGGCTTTATCCAGAAGAGTCAGTCGTTCCGTTAAGGATGGGAGAAACGTTTTCCCGAGAGGGGGATATGCACGAGGTTCATATCTGAGGATCAGCAAGAAAGGGGTGACCTTTGTGGTAGAATGGACCGAGGCGTTGTGAATGAATTGTGCCATGGATAAGAGGGATGTCCATGTTGTCGGGTTATCCTAACAGAAGAGACGGAGGTAGGTTTCCAGTTCTTGGTTTACGCACTCCGTTTCGCCATCAGTTTGGGGGTGATAGGCAGAGGATAAGGCCACGTCATATTGTAAAAGGCAGGCGAGTTCGCGGGTGAATGCGGAAGTGAAGTGAGGACCACGATCTGAGATCATGCGGTCATGGAGACCGACATGAGGGAAGATGTGAGTGAAGAAGAGATGTGCAATGTGGGCTGCATCGCTCGTCTTAGAACACGGGAGGAAAAATACCCCCTTACTAAGCCCATGGTCGACCACGACCAAAACAGAATCACAAGAGTCAACCAAGGGGAAACCAGAAACGAGGTCGACAGAAATCTGTTGGAAGGGATGGATGGACGAAGAGGCCAGAGGGGAGAGAGGAGGCACGGTAGGGTGAGTGTTAACTTTGCTGGACTGACAAAGAGGACAGCCCAAGACAAATCGATGAATAAAGGAGGCCATGCCAGGCCACCAGTAGTCGCATTGAAGAAGGGAGAGGGTACGAAAGATGCCGCCATGGCCGCCTGAGGGAGAGGAATGAACGGAAGAGACAAGAGACGAACAGGCGGCGGGGGGAACATAAAGGCGACAGCGGTAGTAGAGACAGCCATCGTCCGAAGAATATGACCAGTCGGTGAGGGCGGATCGTGTGAAGAGGGGGACACCCCGCTGGAGGTGCGAGTGGGCGGAAAGGACCAGGGGATCGGTGAGGGAAGACACGCAGATAGTGGAGAGAAGAGAGGTGTCAATACGAGCAAGGAAGAGGTCAGGTGAGAGGAGGGTAATGTCGGCATTGTTGGAAGACGTATCAATATCATGCATTCGAGAAAGGGCGTCAGCAGGGCCCATAGTGGTACCAGGACGAACGGTGAATTTTAGGTCGAAGTCCTGGAGGAAGAGCATCCAGCGAGCTTGGCGGTGGGAGAGGTGGTGAGGTTGGCGGAAATATGACAAATTCTTGTGGTCAGTGTATACTTCGACGGGGTGACCTGTTCCACGGAGATATTGACGCCATTCCGTAAGGGCATGGATGACAGCCAATAGTTCATGATTGTAAATGTCATAGTTTCGTTCCTGTGGGGTGAGGGTCCTGGATAAGTAACTGCAGGGGTGGAGGTCACCATTATCGTCTCGTTGCATAAGGACACCTCCCATTGCGGTTAAGGAAGCGTTGGTCATCACGACAAATGGTTTGCATACATCCGGTAGGAGTAAGACAGGGGCAGAAGAGAACATTCGTTTAATGGCCAAGAAGGCGTTGTTACAAGCCGTGTCCCACTTCCACGGGTGGTTTTTCTTGGTCAGTTGGTGGAGAGGCGCCGCAAGGAGAGAGAAGTTTGGGATGAATTTTCGGTAGAAGTTACAGAATCCGAGGAAGGATTGCACTCCTTTAACAGACTGCGGGGGGGCCCATTGATGGATTGCACTCAGTTTGATAGGATCCATTTTTACACTATGGTGGGCAATAATCATCCCTAAGTATTCAATCTCTGTCACGTTGAAGGTGCATTTCGATAGTTTGAGGTAAAGTTTATGCGTTCGCAATCGTTCTAAGACAAGGAGAGTGCGGTGGTGGTGGGTTGAGAGATCGGAGGAATGGATTAAGATGTCGTCCATGTAAATGATCAGCCATCCCTCCGTAAGATAGTTGTGGAAGAGGTGGTTCATCATTGCTTGAAACGTTGCTGGGAAATTGCACAGGCTGAAAAACATCACTGTTGGTTCGAAAAGTCCAAAGGGAGTGATGAATGCCACTTTCCATCGATCTTCTGGGTGGATGAGGATGTTGTTGTATCCCCAACGAACGTCAAACTTAGTGAAGAGAGTCAATTCTTTTAACTGGTCAATGAGGGAAGCGATCAAGGGAAGAGGGTACACGTTTTTGACAGTATGTTCATTTAAATACCAATAATCTTGACAAGGACGAAGGTCACCAGTCTTCTTCTGTACAAAAAAGAAGGGAGACACTTGTGAGGATTTGGACAGGACAATCTTCCCCGTTCGTAAGTTTTCGTTGAGGAAGGTTCGACAGGCTACTCGTTCAGTGGGGTTCATTGGATAAGTTTTGGCTACGCGAGGGATGAAGGACGACGTTAAGGTGATAGCATGGTCAAATGGTCGAGAAGGGGGGAGTTGTCCTGTGGGTGGTTCGGAAAAGACGTCGATGTACTCTTTGAATGCCGGCGGGAGTTCAACGTCTCGTTTCTCAGCTTGTTGTGCTATGGTCGTTGCGAGGGTGGTTTTCCGGACCAACTCCTCAGAGGGACCAAACCGCTTCTTCCATTGTTTATTGATTGTCAGGTTCATGTTAGTAGAGAGGTACCAGGTTTTTTCGTAGTCATGGAGGGTGATATCGCCAGTAGCCCAATCGATAGACAGGTTTGCTTTTCGCAACCACGGCAACCCCAAAATCAACTGTTCTTTTCCGAGGGAGAGGACGAGGAAGTTCCATGGGTACACCCGTTTCCCAACTTTTATGGCGAGGGATACCTGATTCTTGATGATACTACTTCGATTTACCATTCTGTCTACGTTTCGGGCAATGCGTGAAGTGGCAAGTCTGGTAAAAGGGAATCGATGTTCTCGGGCGAAGTTTTCATCGATAAAGCTTCCTGTGGCTCCGCTGTTCACAAGGGCTTGAGTGTCAACTATCATAGCTGTCCCACTGTACAATCTGAGAGGAAGTCACATGGATGGTTCATTTGTTCCTGTATGATGTACAGAGGCTATGATGTCAATAGGGAGATGAATGGTTGACTGCACTCTCTCCCATCTTAAAAATCCTTTCCTCTCTGTACGGCCAACTCAGTTCGCGCCATTTCTTCTGCTTTGTCATTCCCTTCATAGCACGTGGTGAGTACATTATGAATCTGCTCGACTGAGATGCCTTTTTTGGCAAGTCGGTTAATGTACTGATCGAGGGGGGAAGGTTCTGGGTCAGTGTGTACTGCCCAAATAGGGGTAGGTTGAGGAGATGTTCGTGGGTGGGAGTTTCCAGGGGCATTGGTAGAACTGTTAGGAGTGAATGGGTTGCGAGACCAAAAGGGGTTAGTGGATCGGGGAGGGTTCCCTTGTCCCTGGTGGTTGCTTGCTCGACAACTGATCCGGTGACATGTGAAGCATCGGTTCTCTCGCAAGTGTTTGGCACGGTTTGCCGACGTCATGGTGACTGAGTCAATGTCCATAGCATTTGGGTCTCGGGTTCTGCTCAGTCCCAACTGGAGAGATCCGCCAGCGCAGATGGCTCAGATACGTTGTTGTTGAGCGTGAAACTTCACAGCTGCCGTCACCCAAGCTTCGAGGGTTTCGGGAAGAGTTCCCATCGAGAGGATCATCTGGCTTAACTGGGGGTCAAGTCCAGCAGCGAAGGCGTCAATGAGGGTACTCTGATCTGTTACTCCGCTGCACACGGCATGCAGTTGGAAATCAGCTAGATAGTTCTGGAAGCCCTCATCCCAATCTCGTAAGTTTTGCTTAGTTGCCAAAAGTTTTCTGCGAGCTTCCTCTTTGAAGTTATATGGGTAGAAAGTTTTATGGAAATCCTCCATCATGAGGTTGTAGGTCTTTTCATCATCTGGGATCTCTGCATTATTCAAGAGATGGTACCATTTTTTGGCAAAGGGGACTCCTCGTCCCTTTGTCAGTTTGCTTAACGTGACTAGGATCTTAGGACCGTCGTATTCGTAGTGACGGGGGTTCAATTTAAAGTAGGCGGCCATCAACTGGCCCCAATGAATGGTGTCTTTCGTTTCGCCAGAGAAGGCCTCTGGAAGACCAGCTTTTGACTCGGCTGGTAAGGGAGCCTGAACGGGGGGAGCTGGAACTACATCATGGGGAATGGGGGCATTTGGGTCATTCATGTCATCGAGATCTGGAATGGGAGGGAAAAGCTGTACTGGAGGGGATGGGGCACGATCTTCCTAATATAGCTCATCATCCTCAATGGATATGGTAGAGTCGGAGGATTCAGGAGGGGGGAAGTATCTCGGTGGAATGGTTGGAGCGTAGATAGCTCTCAACTAGTGAGAAGCTAGATCTTTTGTTATGCTTTACGTAGCTTTGATGACGTCGAGAGAGGATAGATCCCTTAGTTGAAGGACAACCTTAAGGGAGGACTCTGGAGGCTAGGGAACTACGTAGTATTGCATAGATCTAGCTTAGCGTACGGTTACATGTCGCTATGGTATTTATACTAGTCCTGCCGGTGAACGGACCAAGCTATGCTGAGCTATAAGAGGAACGTTGGGGAAGGCTATGTGTGGGAGAAATGGGGAACACGAGGTCGTCAACGATGACGTGACCTAGAAGAGAGAAAGCGTCCAAAAGAGGAAGGAAATGTAAGACGAAGGGAAAACGGTGGCATATAACTACACGCGTTAGCGAACTGTAACAGAGGGCAGTTATGAAGATCATGCCCTGCACCATAAGCATCACACAAAGGACACTGATGCTTTGGGCACCAGATGCCAAGATGTGTATCCATTTTGTTGCACCATTTGCAATGACTGAACCATGCCGGTTCTACTATAGTGGATGAAGAGGCAGGGGTGTCAATATAGGGGGTGATGGACGAAGATGTGGATAATATGGATTGCTGCACGGTTTTGCCTTTGGACCACAGGTTGTAAAACAGGGAGCTGGGTAACCCATAAGTCATGACTGCCTTCTTCTTCCCTTTTCTTCCTTTGGAACAATGTTTGGGGGGGGAAAGAGTCTCTCTATCCAATGGGGTTGTTGGTAGCCAAGGAGGTGGTACAGGTAGGGGAGTGGAGTCATTTTTGTCAATGAGAGAGGGGATAGAGTCAGTGGAGGAAGGCAAAGGAGGAATAACAGGTGAAAGAGCATTTGGGGTAGTCAACCCAGGCATAAGTGGAGCAGACGAGATGGACATATTGGATGGAGGAACAATGGAGTGATGGGGAAGAACTGTGATATATTGATGGAAGATGGTTGCCTCCTGAGTATTGAGATAATCATACCACACTATGGGGTGGAGATGATGAAGGAAGGGGCAGATGATGGGACCAATGAGTTCAAACTGCAGAGAGTTGATAACATACTCCAATCCTAGACGATAGAGGAGATCCAGGAGTTGTAACTTGGCCTGGCTCATCAATGTGGCTCCTTCAGTGGTGAGGGTTGGGGGACGATCAGCAGGGGTAGCTGCATTAAAAACAAGACAAAAAGTGGTGAGGGTAAGGAAAAGCATATATCCATCTGCTAAAGGGATATCTGTGAGTAGAGATTCTATCACCCTCATGAATAAGGGAGCATCCTGTAGAATGGTGGCAAACACTAGATGGCAGAGAAGGGGTGGAAGTAGGTTGGTGTGGATGGAAAATATAGCAGGGACTTGGTGGATTGTGTAGAAAGGGGCAGCAGGGGTTGGAGAGGAGTTATGAGTGGCAGGCATTGTGATGGATAACCATAGGAGTAGGGAATTTGTTACAATGAATGGAGTTGTTTATACTTCTGCAGAATAGTCCATGTACCAGTTAAGTTCCATTCCAGTTCCCAGGTGTTTTCTGCATGTGAGTATCCTTTCCATTTGATTATGTACCTCCATGCCTTCTTTTCTCCTTTATGTTATATGACTCATTTGACCTCCCATGCTTCTTCTCTGTCTATCTCCATTGGAGGTGGGCATAAGATGTTTTTCCCATGTTCCATGGTTTCATGAAACATGGATAGAAGAGAAGCATGGAACATGTTATGAATTTTCCACTTGACAGGGAGACAGAGTTGAAATGAGACCAGGGAAACCACTTTAGTAATTTTGAAAGGACCTTCCCATAAGGGATTCAATTTCCATCATGGGGTGCTCTGGTGGAGATTTTGTGCATCAAGCCATACTTTATCTCCGACTTTCCATGGATGGAACTTTTTCATTGCTCGTTGCTGCATGTATTGCTGTGCTATCTTATGTGCATTTAGAGCTTCCTTTCAAGCCTTATCTAACCAGTCAAGACATTCAGTTAGAGTAGGGAGAAAAGTTTTCCCAAGTGAGGGATATGCTCAGGATTCATATCCAAGGATCAATGAGGAAGGTGTTTGTTTTGTAACGGAGTGGACTGACGAATTGTGTGTGAATTGTGCCATTGGTAAAAGGTTGACCCATTTTGTTGGTTCATTTTGGCAAAAAAGGCAAAAATAGGTCTCTAATTCTTGGTTGACATGTTCAGTTTCACCATCAGTTTGAGGGTGGTAGGCAGAAGATAGTGCTATATTGTAATGAAGGAGTCAGGCGAGTTCTCTTGCAAAGGCAGAAGTGAATTAGGGGCCATGGTCAGAGATAACGTTATTGTGTAGTCTGACATGGGGAAAAACGTGTTGATAGAAGAGGTGGGCGATTCCAGTGGCATCAATGCTTTTCAAGCAAGGGATGAAAAAGACCCCCTTACTAAGCCCATGGTTGATCACAACCAAAACTGAATCAACAGAACCAATCAGGGGAAACGTGGAGACCAGATCAACAGAGATCTGCTAGAAGGGGTGGGCAGTGGAAAAGGAGATGGGAGAAAGAGGGGGAACAACTGGATGAGTAAGAACTTTACTGACCTGACAGAGAGCACAGCCCTGGACAAAACGGAAAATGAAGGAGGAGAGGCCAGGCCACCAATAGTCCCACTGGAGGAGGGTGGTAGTGCAGAAGATACCCCTATGGCCACTGGCAGGAGAGGTATGAATGGAAGATATAAGATCATGGTGGGTGAAGGGAGGAATATAAAGACAATGATGATAATACAAACATCTGTTGGAGAAGGACCAATCTGCACAAGTGGAGCAGGGAAAGAGAGGAGAACCCTCCCATACATGTTCAAGGGTGGAGAGGATAAGAGGGTCAGAGGAAGAAGAGAGACAAATTTTAGACTGAAGGGCCATGTCAATAAAGGAAATGAAGACAGTATCAGGGAGAAGAGTAACATTGGCATTGTTGATAGAGGTGTCAGAAAAGAGAGAGCGGGAGAGCACATTGGTAGGGCCTATAGTGGAGCTGGGTTGGATGGAAAAGTGTAAGTCAAAGTCCTGGAGAAATAACATCCAGCAAGCTTGATGACAGGAGAGATGATAAGGTTGGTGAAAGTAGGAAAGATTTTTATGATCAGTGAAAACGGTAACAGGAAGGACCATTCCTTGAAGATAATGGCACCATTTAGAGAGTGCATAAATAACAGCCAATAACTTGCAATCATAAATATCATAGTTGTGCTCAGCTGCTGAGAATGTGCAAGAAAGATAACAACAAGAATGAAGATCACCATTGGCATCCTGTTGCATAAGAACCCCTCCTGAGGCAAGGAGGGAAGCATTACTCATTACAATGAAAGGTTGGTGGAGGTTAGGGAGAGAAAGAACAGGAGCAGTGATGAAGATGGACTTTAGGTGAGTAAATGTATCTTGACAAGAAGGGAACCAATTCCAAGGAACATCCTTTTTGGTCAGATGATAAAGTGGGGTGGCAAGGGTGGCAAAGCTGGGGATAAACTGCTGATAAAAGTTGCAAAAACTAAGGAAAGAACAGACCCCCTTCAGCAATTTTGGGGGAGTCCAGTTAGTGATAGCAGCTACCTTGACTGGGTCCATATGAAGGCTATTGTGAGACATGATCATCCCAAGATATTTGACTTGAGGGGCATTGAAGGTGTATTTTGATAATTTGAGGAAAAGATAATGCTTGTGGAGACAAGAGAGTACTTTTTGGGTTCAATCATGATGAACTGTGAGGTTAGAGGAGTGGATAAGAAGGTCGTCCATATATATAATTAGCCATCCTTTGGCAAGATAGTCACAAAAGAGATGGTTCATCATTGCTTGAAAAGTTGTAGGGGAGTTACACAACCCAAAAAACATTATGGTCGATTCAAAGAGGCCAAATGGGGTAATGAATACTACCTTCCATCAATCTTCTGGGCAGATAAGAATGTTATTATATCCCCATCAGATGTCCATCTTAGTAAAGATAGATGATTCCTTGAGTTTATCAAAGAGGTTGGAGATGAGGGGAAGAGGATATGCATTCTTTATGATATGCTCATTGAGATATCTATAATCCTGACATGGTTGCAGGTCACCTGTTTTCTTTGGAACAAAGAAGAAAGGAGAAGCTTGTGGTGACTTGGATGGAACTATTTGCCCAGCTTTCAGGTTTTCATTGAGAAAATTTTGACAAGCTGATAGTTTAGCAGGGTTCAATCGATAGACTTTTCCTATCTTGGAGACAAAGCCAGGTTGCAATGTTATGGCATAATCAAAATCTCTCAAGGGGGGGAGAGCTCCTAGCTGTGGTTCTCCAAACACATCATCAAAGTCCTGGACAAATGAGGGTAAGAGAGCATCATCCTTCAGGTGGCTTTGTGTGAGAGAAGTAGATAGAGTGGTTTTGGTGATGTGAAGGGGTACATGATATCTCTTTTTCCATTGTTTGGCTATTCATGTGTTAGAGAATGATTGGAGGAAAGGTAACACTAATGTTTGATCATGGGGTATACCAACCTGTCATGAGGGGAGCCCTGGAAGATGCACTTCTCCTTTTGTCCAGCTGATTAATGGGTTGGTTTGCCTTAACCAGGGTAATCCTAAAATGGCATGTTCTTTACCCAGATGGGTAACAAGAAACTCCCATAGGGTGGTCTATCCAGGGACAGCAGCTAGGAGGGCAACTTTGTGGGTTATCTGGACTCTCTTGTTGTGGGTTCTGTCCATGTTTTGTACATCTAGTGGTGTAGTGAGGGGAATAAAAGAAATATGATGTCGTTTGATGAATGAGAGATCAAGGAGAGCTGAGGTGTTGACTTTTTTATCATTGTGGCCAAAGACTAGGGAAAGGGGAGGGTGTATAGATTTTGTTGTCCTTCCATTAGTATACATGATGGCCACTTCAGTAGATAAGGGAAAGGAAGCCATCAACTTGGCATTTTCCCTGGTCAAAAATCCATCTCACTCTGGCTATCTCTTTGTTACCTGTGCCCTTGTTATCAGTGTACAGAGCTTGTAATACTTGATGGATTTGTGCAGGAGTGGTTCCTTGTGCGACAAGAGTCACAATGTATTGATCAAGTTCACTGGTGGTATTGGTTTGGATATTTTGTTGGTGGGGGACATTCTGCCCTCCCCCATTTGCAAGATGTTGCCAGAAAGGATTGGTGGAGTGGACACAAGGGATGATGGAGGACAGTTCTTCTCTGCTTTGTTGCAGTTGTGACTCTCCTTGATGGTTACTAAAATGACATCCTATTTGATGGCAGATGAAACACCTGTTTTTTTGTAGATGCTTGGCTTGGTTTGATGGTGTAAGGAAGATAGCATCAACATCCAAAGCATTGGGATCTCTTGTTGTCCTTCCTACATTCAGAGAGCCTCCCACATGTAGAGCTCAAATTTGTTGTTGTTGTGCATGAAATTTAGTGGCAGTGGTGACCCATTCATCAAGTGTTGCAGGTAGTGCCCCCATAGAAAGGATCATTTGGGCAATTTGGGAGTTGGGTCCTCCAGTAAAGGCATCAATCAATATGGCATCATCCATGACACCAGAACAAGCTGTGTGGAGCTGGAAATCAGCAAGATAATCTTGGAATCCTTCCTCCTTATCTTTCAGGTTTTGATGTGTATTCAACATTTTGCATCAAGCCTCCTCTTTGAAGTTATAGGGGTAAAAGGTTTTCCTGAAATCTTCCATAAACATGTCATAGGTTGTCTGTGCTGGGGGTAGGACTGTATTGTTCAGCCAGGTATACCATTTCTCTGCAAAAGGAACTCCTCATTCTTTCGCAAACTTGCTATGTGTGGCAAGGATCTTATCCCTATTGGTGACATAGATGGTGGGATTTAACATGAAGTAAGCTGTCATGGCCATACCCCAGCTAACAGCTTTGGATGTTTTACTGGTAAAATCAGAGGGCATTCCTGCCTTTCATTTGGGAGGATTCTGTGGAACGTTCATGACTGGTGGTAGGGGAAGGAGTGGTGGGGGGGGGAGAGGAGGGAGAAGAGCAAGAGGGGTTAAGGCTGGTAGAGAAGGAGGGACTGAGGGGAGAAGATGATAAGTGGATTGGGCTGGAGAGAGGGCAATGGGGGATCCTGCTTTTTCCTTGGAATCAGGTGGAGGAGAAGGGGTCAGAGCACAAAAGCAATATCAGGGTGGAATGGCTGGAACATAAATAGCATCTCAGCAAGGAGAAGCTAGTTCTTTTGTTACATGAGTAGGTTTAATTCAAGATGAAGATCTTCTAGTTGCTAGAGCAATCCAACAACCTTAGAAGGGGACTGGGAAGATCTAGGAACTACATTGATATTGTGTAGAACTAGCTTACTCTACAAGTACATGTGTGGTTGATATTTATACTCATGAAGAATATGAATGGACCATGTACTAAATGAGTACTATAGGGTAACATGCGAATGAGTATGTGAGAAGATTGGAGACACAAGGATACCATGAGGGAATCCTAGAAAGGAAAAAGCATCCAAGGGAACAGGAATAATGGAAATGAACATGTATAGTACAAAAAACTGTAACATCCAGGGCTTTCTTGGCATTCCTTAAGTTCTGTTCCAGTTCCCAAAAATCATCTTTTGGTGGATATCCCTTCCATTGTATTAGGTAGGAGTGGCCATTAGGAGGACCATGATGTTTTAATACCTGCTCAATTTCAAACTGTTCTTCAGAGTTAATGAGTTCAGTGGAGGGTTTCAGAAAGTTCTCACTGTGTATGCTATTTTCACAATAGGGCAATAAAAGAGAAGCATGAAATACAGGGTATATCTTCCACATTTGTGAAAGTTGGAGTTGGTAGAAAAGCAAAGAATAGACCTGTGTAATGACAAAGGGCCCTTCTTTTTTTGGTGTGAATTTTGGGTTTTGTATGGAATGTTGCAAGTTCCATGCTTCTAACCACACCTTGTCTCCTTTCTGAAACAGTGTGAAGTTTTTAGTGGTTAAGTTTTTTATTACTTGTTGTGCAAGTTCGTGTACACCAAGGGCCTCATTTCAGGCAAAGGTGAGAAGTCAAAGGTGTTCTTCAACTGCAGGGAGGTTGGTTTCTGTGATAATAGAGAGGATGGAGTGGGGTTTGTATCCCATCATGAGAAAGAAGGGGGATTTATTGGTAATGGAGTGAGGTCAGTGGTTGTGTATGTATTCAGTGAACATGCTGTAGGGTTACTGCTGCAGTAAATGTGCAGATATGTTTTGACTTCTTGATTAACTTGTTTTGTTTTACCATTGGTCTGGGGATGATACATGGTGGAGAGGGAAAGGTCATATCCCAAGATATGACCTAGTTCTTTAGCAAAGGAAGAGGCAAACTGAAGGCCTCTATCTGAAATAATCCTATCATATAAGCCAAAGCAAGAGTAGATCTTTTTGAAAAAGAGGGCCACTATGTTCTTAGCAGTGGTAGTTTTTTTTGTAGGGCAAAGAATTACCCCCTTAGTAAGCCCATGGTTGACCATGACCAAGAGTGAGTCAAATCCATCAGAGATGGGTAAATCAGTGATAAGGTTGCAGGAGACCTGTTGAAAGGAACAGAAAGCAAAAGAGGGACACAGACCAAGCTGTGTCTGCTGTGGAATGACTCATCATGAGTCAAGTTGAGTCATAGTTAATAGTAACTATGCAACCATCAATCAAGGGGAATAGAAGGGACGCAAGGCATTCAAGAAGCAAAGACCTGAAATGGAAATAGCATCCAGATCATGGGAAATATCAATGAGGCCATGGAAAGGTTATTATATGTCTTAGAAAGGAAGAATCAGGGAAAAACAATGGGAAGGAAAAGGGGTAAAAGAGAATAAAACATAACAGAGACCTTTATCCTTGCCAGAACTATCACTATCTTAACAAACATACCATGAAAAACACATATCCTCTCCTGTTAATCTCTTCCCTCCTCAACCAATTGAAAGGGTCAAAATACTTCACCAAGATGGACATACAATGGGGTTATAATAACATTCTCATCTGACCAGAAGATCAATGGAAAGCAGCCTTCATCACTTCCTTTGGTTTATATGAACTGACTGTGATGTTTTTCAGCTTATGCAATTTGCTTGCCACTTTTCAAGTTATGATAAACCATCTCTTCCATGACTACCTGGCTCAGAGATGGTTGATTATCTATATGGATGATTTTTTGATTCATTCCTCTGATCTAGATATACATCATTATAGAACCAGGCTGGTTCTCGAACACCTTCAAGAACATCTGCTTTATTTGAAACTATCAAAGTGCACTTTCAATGCAGTCCATGTGGAATATCTGGGAATGGTAATCTCCCATAACTTGGTTCATATGGACCCCATGAAGTTGACTGTGATCATACAATAGTCACCTCCTTGCTTGGTTCATGGGGTCTGTTTGTTCATTAGGTTCTGCAATTTCTATCAAAAGTTCATCCCTAGCTTTTTGACTATTGCTGCTCCCCTTCATTAATTGACACAGAAAAATCAGCCTTGGCAATGGACATCTGTTTGCAAGCAGGCATTCCTCTGTCTCAAGAAGATTTTCCTTTAATTCCCCATCCTCACTCTCCCTAATCTCTAATATACCTTTGTTGTTATGACAGACACCTCACTTGTTGCTACTGGGGGAGTCCTCATGCAACGAGACATGAATGGCAGTCTGCATCCATGTGGATATCTTTCTCACACACTCTCCTCCACTGAACATAATTATGATATTTATGATTGAGAACTCCTTGCTGTGATCCATGCCCTAATGGAATGGCAGCACTATCTCCAGAGAACTGGGTTCTCTGTCACTGTCTTAACTGACCATAAAAACTTGTCCTATTTCTGACAACCCCACCAGCTATCCTGCCAATAGGCCTGCTAGATGCTCTTCCTACAAGATTTTGACCTGCAATTTTCCATCCAACCCAGATCCACAATAGGTCCTGCTGACACTCTCTCTTATTCTCATTCCCCTGACCTTTTGACCAATAATGCTGATGTCACTCACCTCTCCTCCAACCTCTTTATCTCACTCCTTGATATTGCCCTCACTGACAAAATCTGATCTTCTTCTGTACAGGACCCACTGATCCTTTCTGCTCTTGCCTGGATGTGCAATAGTTCTCCCCTCTTCCCTCACTCCTCTCTTCTAAACTGGTCCTATGAGGATGGTTATCTTTATTCCCACTGCCATCTCTATATTCCCCCTGCCATATGCCACTCTCTTGTCTCCTCTCTTTATTCCTCCCCTTCCAGGGGTCATGGCAGCATCTTTTATACACTCTCCCTGCCCCAACATGACTATTGGTGGCCTGGGATGTCTACTTTTGTTCACCATTTCATTCTGGGGTATACCCTTTGTTAGTTGAGCAAAGTAAACACACACCCTACTGTTCCCCCACTTTCTCCCCTCTCCTCCTCCACCACCTGTCAATTTCAACAGCTGTCAGTTGATCTCATCTCCAGCTTTCCCCTGGTCCACTCCTTCAATTCAGTCTTGGTTCTGGTCAACCAAGGGCTTAGTAAGGGGGTCTTTTTCCTCCCTTGCTCTAAATCAATCAATGCTGTAGGCATAGCACACCTATTTTATACCCACATCTTCCCTATCATGGGTCTACATGACAGAGTCATCTCTGATCAGTTTGCCTCCACCTTCGCTTGAGAACTTGCTTGCCTACTACACTATAACATAGCTCTCTCCTCTGCATATCACCCTCAAATGGATGGAGAGACAGAACAAGTGAATCAGGAATTGGAGACATATCTCTGATTGTTCTGTCAAGACCAACCCACTTACTGGATTGACCTCCTTCCAATGGCACAATTTGTACACAACTCCTCTATCCATTCCATGACAAGGAGTACCCCATTCTTTCTTATCCTGGGTTATGAACCACAAGCATATTCTTCATTGGACAGTAAAACATTCCTCCTGGCATTAATGTACCAACTCTCTTTTCTGGACAAGGTGTGACAAGTACTAAGCACACACCAGCTGGCTCAGCAGTACATGAGGAAACAGGTCTGCAGTAAATTCTCTTTGTGGAAAATCAAAGATAATGTGTGGTTGGAAGCCAGAAATCTCCACCAAAGTGCCCCTTGGTGGAAATTAAATCTCCTATGAGAGGGCCCTTTTGAAATAACAAAGGCAATCTCACCAGTGGCTTACCAATTACATCTTCCCCCATCATGGAGAATACATAACACATTCCATGCTTCTCTGCTCACTCCTTATTGAATGATGGTGGAACATGGAGAGAACCTGAGAAGACTCTCTCTAGTGGAGGTAGATGGAGAAAAAGTCTGAAGGGTAGAGCAGATCTTATGACATAAAGGTTCACTGCAGAATTGGAAATACCTGGTTTAGTGAAAGGGGTATTTCCAAGCAGAAAACACATGGGAACCAGAATGGAACTTATCTGGCATATGGACCATACTCTCTGCTTATAAGTGAGCAAATTCCTTGTGACTCCCTCACTTCTCCAACAAAAAATGCCTGCTATCTGCACTTCCACCCCTGATAGTCAACCTTTGTCCTCTGCTGCTGACCACCAAAATCCCCCCATTCTCCCCATTCACATGAATCTCCTACCCCCTCTCCCCTGTTGCCTTGTGTTTGCTTCTATCCTCCAGAGCCCCCTGTTATTGATGTGAGTCATGAAATCACATCTTACAGACCAACCACTAGTGGATGGGTGCACTCTTTTCCTAATACTCACCACTCTTCACCTTGTCTTCAACCATTCCATCCCATATGATCATCCTGCTGTCTTTGCTGCCCAAGGATCAGTATGTCTCAATCAAGCCAAGATCCAATTATTGGATCTTCTGTTTTGTTTATGGTTGGGGTATGTTGTTAATACTCTTCCATTTGAACTAGCCAGACCTATCATCTGACCATTCCTATAACATCTCCATCCCTATGCATTCCACACCTATATGACCACTGAAGAACTGCAAGTGGCCATGACTGACATGGGGAATTATCCCCATCCATCCATCCTCACACCATTACCTCTCCCTCTTGTCTCTCCAGTTCCCACTTCACTGGTGGTACCACCACTCCCATCTCCTTTCTCTTCTCCTCCCCCATTCCTAAAGCATTTACAATGGACCCCATTGCTGGTCTCCCTTCCTATTCCCCTACCAAGTCTACCTAGTATTTCCTGCAATCAGGACTCACCATCCCCTTCCCCCAAAAATCATAAAGATAAGGAAAAGAAGAAACTGATCTCATCATTGTTTGGTCTCTCTTCCTTCTCTGCCTATTTTCCTTGCTCCTCAGTAAAGAAGAAGATGCCAAAGTTGCCAACCCCCAGCCCATTCACCATCACCAATTCTCCTGCAGCTTCTAAGTGGTTCTCCTGCTGTGAATGGTACAGAGAGGTCAACTCCCATCTTTTGATTTGGTGCCCAAAACACCAGTGTTCCTTTTGTGGAGCATTTGTACCAGGATATCTGTTCAACAATTGTCCTCAAGGATCTTGTGCATACTGCTTAGGCCACCATTGGGGCAGCCTATGCCCCCTCTATAGGTGTTGTCCAGAGAGCTATTACAAATGCCACACCCTCCTATGGAGAGAACTATATCCCCAATGGGTTCATCTCCAGGAGTTGGCAGATGATCTGGTCAACCCCAATGATGCTGACTATTCATTCCTGAATTGAGAGTAAAAGATCAGTGATCTTTTGGGCTGGAAAAAGGCTAATATTATGGTTTTCTTGTTTTCATCCAGAAGTTTCCTTACACTTGTGTATGTTTTCTCTTTTTCTTCTTTGAATGATCTTTTCCTTTCTAGGTGGTCACTTGACCTACCTCATGTCCCTTTCTCCATATGAATGGTAGTCATTTCATACCAGTACTGCACCACAGTCCATAGCACTTATCTAATCTGCAGTCCTTAGCACATACTAACTTGACCCCAGTATACCCATTATATATGATTGCCCAATGTACTAGTATGGTAAGCTAGTTCTATGCAATCCAACATAGTTCCCTAGTTTCCAGAGTTCCCTCCTAAGGTCTTCATCCAAAAGACTAGGAGTCTCTATCTGCATCATTATACAGTGACTCCAAAAACTGGCCTAATGTTTGACTCTAATCTAGTATATGAAGCATACTGCAATTATATAAATGAATTAGATCTTACCTTGGTGGGATGTATTGTAGTATGAACCCCTGGCTACAGCTTTGCTCTATATATCATGTGATTCCGTTCATGTGTTGCCAAGATATGACCATTACAAAATGAATACCTCATTGGGCCAGTTTTTGTACTTTTTATTTGAAGACTGAAATCTTTATCAAATCAAGCTATATTTGGCT